>QEPC01007499.1:5419612-5430137 GCA_003113815.1 Sphenodon punctatus | reverse complement strand
GGGAGCCCTTCCATGCCCTTGATCATTTTTGTTGCCCTTCTCTGTACCTTTTCTAGTTCAGCTATGTCTTTTTTGAGATGGGGCGACCAGAACTGCACACAATATTCGAGGTGCGGTCGCACCATTGATTTGTATAGAGGCATTATGACATCCTCAGTTTTATTCTCTATCTCTATCCATTATCTGTTTTGTTGTTGTATTATTATAATTTACATAGCACTTTCAGTATTCAAAGTGCTTTACAATCCTATCTTGTTCAGCCTCACAACAATCAGGCTAGGCAAGGCCATCAATCAGGTGGCTTCTAGGCGTCCGCTCCCAGTGGTTTGGCACCGCAGATCCCCATGGTTCACAGAGGGCCTGAGGTGGCTCAACCATGAAGGGAGGTGGTTGGAGCGATGGTGGCACCATATTTGCGCCAAAGATGATTGATCGCAGCATAGAACATTTATAAAGGCCTATGAAACGGTTCTTTGCTGCCCTCATAGCATCCGCTCAGTCTCGTCAAACAGAGGTCTTCTGGGTGGTGACAGTCCACCCTGTCTCCACCTGGAACCGGAGTTATCTAAGGCCCATTGTGACATGTTTTTAGTGTACTTTGCAGATAAAATCGCTCGCATTGGGCATGACTTCGACTCCACCATTTCAGAAGCAGTGGCAGAGTCAGAGGTTAGGAATACTCTGGCTGGTCATGTTTTATGGGATAAGTTTCAATTGGTGATACCTGCCGAGGCGACAGATGTCCTGGGGTCTGTGCAGGCCACTATGTGCGAGTTAGATCCATGCCCGTCCTGGTTGGTTAAGGCCACCAGGAAAACATTAAGGCCAGTGCTGGATGGGATGGTCAAAGCCTTCCTTTGGTAGGGGAGAGTGTTGGAATGCCTCAAGGATGCTGTGGTCTGGCCTCTCCTCAAGAAACCATCTCTTAACGTTTACACCCTGGCAAGTTATCAGCCTGTCTCTAATCTTCCCTTTTTAGGGAAGGTTATTGAATGGGTAGTGGTCTGGCACCTGCAGGGGCATCTGGATGGCATCAGTTTTCTTGATCCCACGCAGTTGGGCTTCCATCCAGGTTATGGCATGGAGGCAGCGCTGGTGGCCTTGGTCGACAGCCTCCTACTAAAGTTGAATAAGGTTCTACTGGATCTATCAGTGGCTTTTAACACAGTGAATCATGAGATGCTGGTGACTCGCCTGTGGGACCTGGCAGGGGTGGACGAGACCATTTTGGAATGGTTCCGTTCTTACCTTATGGCTAGGTCACAAAAGGTGGTCCTGGGGGACTGTACTTCATCCTCTGGGAACCTCTCGTGTGGGGTTCTGCAGGGTTCCATTCTGTCCCCTCTCTTGTTTAATGTGTATATGAAGCCGCTTAGGGAGGTCGTGCGCAGCTGGGGGGTTTGTTGCCACCAATATGCTGACGACACCCAGCTGTATTTATCTTTTTCATCTGACCCAGGCCCTGCTGTCTCCTTACTGTCCTGGTGTTTGGTCGCTGTGGGGGATTGAATGAGGTCAAGTGGATTAATTATAGTATTTTATGTTGTGCGCCGGCCTGAGCTGCTGGAGTGCAGGAGGGTGCGGGATAATAAATAAATAAATAAATAAATTACATCTGGTGAAGCCCATACGTCTCGGACTCCAACCTCACCACAGTCATCCGTGCAGTCGTCACCTCGAGATTGGACTATTACAATGCACTCTACGTGGGGCTGCCCATGGTGACGTTTCGGAATCTGCAGCTGGTGCAAAATGCGATGGCCTGTCTGCTTACAGGGACGGACTGCAGGGAGCAAATTACACCAATGCTCCGAGCATTGCACTGGATGCCTATTGTCTTCTGGGTCCAATTCAAGGCGCTGGTTTTGACCTTTAAAGCCCTTCATGGCCTGGGCCCTGCTTACCTGAAGGATCGCCTCACCCCCTGGGATCCCAGGTGGCCCCTCTGGTCGTCCGGAGTTATCGGTGGGTTCAGCGTTATCGGTGGGTTCAGACCGACAGGCGTTCTCAGCGGCCGCACCATCACGGTGGAATTCCCTCCTGCTGGAGGTTCACCTCAGCTCAGATCTCTTGGTTTTCCAACAAAACTGCAAGACCTGGCTCTTCCAGCAGGCATTTGGTGGAGGGAAGCGGGTTGGGGGGATGGGTTAGTAGGGAGCGGGAGGGCTATGGCTCTTTTCACAGACTGGGGTTACGTCATTGTTGCTGCTATGAGTATTGCAGCTGCTATTATTATTTTATGAATATTTGTGCTTGTATTTATATGTTAACTATGTTTATACCCGAGTTGACTGCGTTGCTGCAATTTGCAGTGATTTTTGCAGAATCAGCCAATCCTCACAGAATCAGCCAATCCTGACCATGACCTGAGGGTAAATAGGCCCCTGGGAGAGGAATTGTGGGTGGGTGGGGTCTGAAGGTCCTATGTTTGCATGAGGGAGGTGCTGAAATTCCAGAGGATTTGAGTTGTGTTTGGTTAGCAAAGTTGTGATTCTATGTCAAACCTATTGCAGATTTGCTTCCCAGCATGCATAATTATGCAAATCAAGTTAATTATGCAAATATTAATGCCCATGGTGAATTTGCAGAATTTGGCTTCACTGGTTGCAAAATTTAAGATTTCTTGGTGCGGTCAACTCGGGTCCCTGTTTATAATGCATTGTCGTTTTAGGTTTATGATCGCCACCCTGAGTCCCCAGTGTACAAGAGTGGTGTGGTATGAATGTAAGAAAAGAAAATAATCAATAAAATCCTGTGAGGTAGGTCATTTTACAGATGGGAAACCAAGGCCTAGAGATAGTGGCTTGCCCAAGGCCACCCAGTGAGTTCATGGCTTCCTCTCTGTTGATATCCCCACTCTCATCCTTGGTGATTTCAGCATTCATGTTGATGACCCATCTCAGCCCTCAGTCTCTCACTTCCTCTCCCTAGCCTCCTCCTTCAACCTCCACCTTTGGACCAACTCCCCCACCCATACTAATGGCCATTCTCTTGATCTTGTCCTCTCTAGAAACTGCTCTGTCGCTGATCTCTCCTTCGATCCTCATCCTATATCAGACCACTTCTTTGCCTCTTTCAACATTTCCCACTGTCCCCCCTCCTCTTCCCCTTCTCTACGCCCCTTCCGTGACCTTCAAGCTATTGATCCCCTGGACTTTGCCTCCTCTCTCTCTCCCCTTCTTCCTACAGTCTTCTCTTCCTCCTCCCCTGACTCCGCTGTCTCTGCTCTCAACGCCTCTCTCTCCTCCACACTTGACTCCCATGCCCCTCTCTCTTCCCGCCCTGCCTTCTCCCACAACCCCCGTCCTTGGCTCACCCCTAGTATCCGCCACCTCCGTTCTTGCACTCGTGCTGCTGAACGACTCTGGCGCAAATCCCATTCTCACGCTGACTTCCTTCACTTCAAATTCTGTCTCTCCACCCTTACTTCTGCTATCTCCCTTGCTAGACAACACTACTATGCCTCCCGCATTGAGTCCTGTTCTCGGGACCCTCGCCGCCTGTTCTCTACCTTTGACTCCCTCCTCAAGCCTCCCTGTCCTCCCCCTCCTTCTTCCCTTTCTGCTCAGGATCTTGCCTCCTTCTTCACCTCCAAGATAGACAAGATCCGCCTCGACATCGCTTCCCACTCCTCTCTTCCCACTCCCACCCCTCTCCCTCCTCCCCCTCCTTCTCTCATGTCCTCCTTCTCCCCTGCCTCCCTTAAGGAAATCTCCTCTCTGCTCTCCTCCTCCAACCCTTCCACTTGCCCCCTTGATCCCATTCCTTCCCGCCTCCTCACCTCCATTACTCCCACTGTCGCCCCTTCCTTCCTGCACATCATCAACCTCTCCCTCTCTACTGGCTCTTTCCCTTCTGCCTTCAAACATGCCACAGTCTCTCCTATTCTCAAAAAGTCCACTCTTGACCCCTCTGACCCTTCTAGCTATCGTCCTGTCTCACTCCTTCCTTTTGCTTCCAAGCTGCTTGAACGTGTTGTCTACTCCCGCTGCCTTGACTTCCTATCCTCCAACTCCTCCCTTGACCCCCTCCAATCTGGCTTCCGCCCCCTTCATTCTACTGAAACTGCTCTCGCTAAGATCACCAACGATCTTCTGGTGGCTAAATCTAAACGTCTCTATTCCATTCTTGTCCTCCTTGATCTCTCTGCTGCCTTCGATACTGTTGACCACTCACTCTTGCTGGATTCCCTTCACTCCCTTGGCTTTTGTGGCTCTGTCCATAACTGGTTCTCCTCCTACCTCTCTGACCGCTCCTTTAATGTGTCTCTCTCCAACTCCACCTCCTCCTCCTTCCCCCTCTCAGTTGGTGTTCCTCAAGGCTCTGTTCTTGGCCCTCTCCTCTTCTCGATCTATACCTCATCCTTAGGCAAACTCATTGCCTCCCATGGCTTCCAATACCACCTCTATGCTGATGACACTCAACTCTATCTCTCTACTCCCTCTCTCTCTCCCTCTGTTCAAGCTCGTCTCATCAACTGTCTCTCTGACATCTCTACCTGGATGTCTCAACGTCAACTCAAACTCAACATGGCTAAAACTGAACTCCTTATCTTCCCCCCTCATCCTTCCTCTCCTTCCTCACTGTCAATAACTATTGATGGAGTCACCATCCTGCCTGTCCCCCAAGCCCGTAGCCTAGGCTTCATCTTTGACTCAGCCCTTTCTTTTAAACCCTACATTGACTCTGTTGCTAAATCCTGTCGCTTCTCCCTCCATAACATTGCTAAGATTCGCCCTTTTCTCTCTGTCTCGTCTGCCAAAACTCTTGTTCATGCTCTGGTCATCTCTCGCCTCGATTACTGTAACCTCCTTCTCACTGGCCTTCCCCGGTCTCACCTTTCTCCCCTCATCTCTGTCCAAAACTCTGCTGCCAGGGTCATCTACCTCGCCAGTCGCTTCGACCATGTGCAGCCCCTCCTCTCTTCGCTTCACTGGCTTCCCCTTCCTGAACGAATCCTGCACAAGCTCCTAGTCTTCACCTATAAAGCTCTTCACAACCTTGCTCCCCCCTACCTCTCTGCACTTATCGCCCTCCATACTCCAGCCCGTGCACTTCGCTCCTCCTCTGTCCCTTCTCTCACCCTTCCACGCCTTCCCTGCTCCCCTAAGCGCCTTCGTCCCTTCTCACTTGCTGCCCCCCATGCCTGGAACTCCCTCCCTGTCCACATCCGCCTTGCCCCCTCCCTTCATACCTTCAAATCTCTCCTTAAAACTCACCTCTTTCGCTCTGCTCTGTCTGACTCTTTATCCTGCTGAGCCACTATTCCTATACCTACGATCGGTTTACCCTTATCCTTGCAACATGGACCTGCCTGCTGTCATTCTCATCGTAACCAAGCCAAGTACGTGCACTTGAGACCTCGCATCTTCATGAATGTTAGACCCCTTGTCTCTCCCTCTGTTCCCCTTCCTAAGTCTCTCCCCCAGCTCCTGTCTCTCAGATTGTAAGCCCTAGGGGCAGGGACTGTGTCTATTTTATTACTTTGTAAAGTGCCAGGTACACTGCTGGCGCTATATAAATGTTTGTTAATAATAATAAGAAATAATACATTTCTAAGAGCGCATTCCCACATACATTAAAATGCTGCTTTTCCTAAATGCAGTCAATTTCAAAATGCGCTTAAATAAACCCATGCACTATTCACATTTGGTTTATTTAAGCGCATCTTGAAACTGTTACTGCATTTAGGAAGCAGCATTTTCACTACACAGTGCCCCGTTTCCCCGGCTCCCGGAGAGGGGAGAGGAGCAGAGCCAGAGCCCGGGAAGTCAGGCGCTGTGTAACTGGGGCTGGGCAAGGATCGGAGTGGTGGCCCCCCACAAATCCTACCGGTGACAGTCTGTCTGAATAACAAGAGGGACTCGGGGAAAGCAGAGACACCCCCTCCCCTCCCCCAAGCGAAGTGGCCACTGTCAGAAGCAGAGTGTGCACCTCGCTCACCCCCAGGTAACTTAAAACAATGCAGAGGCTATTCCTGGTGGCAGGCTCCCCTCGCTCGCTCGCTCGGGCTCTAGTCAGTTACATACACAGCACCTCGCTTCCCGGGCTCTGCGCTGTGTGACTGACGTGTAACTGACTAGGCTAGTCAGTATCATGTCCATTACACAGCACCTCGCTTCCCCCGCCCAAGAGAGGAGAGGAGCTCAGCCAGAGCCGGGGGAAGCGAGGCGCTGTATAACTGACATTCCAGCAAGAGAATTTATGCGGATCAGTTCAAATGCGCGCTTGTAAAGGTAGCTTTTGGCTGCCCCTCAATGCGCTTGAAAAACAAACGTAAGAGCTGCAAAATAAGCATATGGAGTCTTTCCCACATCGTTCTAATATGCAGGGGAAAGGAAAAAGCACTGATTTAATGTACATGGGAATGTGCTCTAAGACAGGATTTGAATCCTGGTCTCCCAAATCCAAGCCATTTTGTAAGCAACCTTATCCACTGGCCACCTCCTCAGCTCTCATTTAAGAGTTGCTCTTCAAGGTTCCCCACCATTGCTATTTTTAATGCACAGGTTGTTGCTTACCCCACATCTGTTGGCACAACATCCAGCTCCTCCTGCCCCCAACATCATAAATGCTGGCAAAATAACCTGTAAAAAAGCACATATTGAATGAATATGCAGAGCTACACACATCTTCAGTTTGGAGGGTGATGTGGGGATGTAGCTGATATACCTTACCTGGCTCCTCACTCAGTGCATAAAGATATATCAGTTCAGACTGTCTTGTGCATTGGCTTTTTGCTCAAGGGGATGGCTTCTTTCTGACTCTAAGAACGTTTAGTGAAGAGTTGGGGTGGACCTGCGTTTCACTGATCCCAGGGCATCGGACCCATTTTTTCAGTAGCTGAGAAGTTAGTTTTAAATTAGCGGAGGGGATTTAATACCCTCTTGGTTTGGCACTTAGGGTTAAGCTGCAGGAAGGTCTTAATAACACAGTTCTGTCAGCAGACTTCCTTCCATTTGGTTCGCCTTAGTCCATGCCACAAAAGGCTTCTTTTCATGAGTAGTTTGTTTTTTTGCAGGCAATTACCTCCAAATTCACAATTCCCCCACCCCTAAAGTGTTCACATGAACAAGGAGAAATGGAAGGTGCTCATTTTTGCAAAGAAGCGAGATTAGGATGGGAAGGGAGGCTTCTACTTTAGAAAGCCTGCTCGAGTGACCTGGAAGGGGGTAATTACTCCCCTGCCTAGCAGCCTTCAGCACTTCCTCCCTTTGAGTTTCTGTCACAGCCTTCCTTCCTCATTGTCTGCTCCTTGTTCCATCTCCCCCTTCTGGCAGCTCCCAACAACTTCCTAAAGAGGGAAATCAGGGGAAAGGAAGAGCTATTTAACTCTGGTTCTTCCTGGGAACAGAGGTGAAGGGAAGTAGTTGCTCCTCCAGTATAGCTATACTTGCTCCTAAGAACAAGCCCTTATTAGGTGAAATCAAGTAGATAGTGCCTAACTGAACCTCCATAGGGAATTCCTAAGAGCAAAATGTGAATGCTCCCAGTGGAAACTATTTGGGACACCAGAGTTAAAATAACTTTGTTTTGCATTAAGTTCAGGGCAACCTCATTATAACACACATTACAGCACAAATTTGGTTTCTAACATGGTATGACACTCATGGTTCTTAATTTGTAAACACAAGGACACAATCTTCATTCATTCATCAAACTGCCCTTTGATTACATGCAGGCAGCTTAGCAGTTTGTGATAAGATCCCCTCCCAGGGCAAAGACTCACGGGCTTGCATTGTCTAAGCACTAATGACCCATCACATCTGTTCTACAGACAGGGAGGAGCTTCTGTTTCAAAACCAGTTTCTCTCTGCCATCCCTCAGACCAGGAGTGGGGAATCTTGTCCCTGCCAGGGACCACTTTGAAAATTATTACAAGTTCAGAGGACTGCATAGAAGTTGCACCTGAAGTATGCACTCAGGAAGAGGAGGGTTCAAATCATGGATCTGGGCCACGTATCTGACCCCTATGCTTGTGTGTATGCCCTCATCTCTACTCCCTTACCTTGAGCTTAGGACACTTTCAAATGAGCACTAACAAAAGCGTGAGCGTGGCTTCTCCTGCATGCCTTGTAAATGCGCATGACACATTTACAAGGCACTGCGAAGCCGTCTTCTCCCCTGGACCACGTCACTTTCTATGATGCATTTGATGATTAAAAGAACATCAAACGCATCCCAGAGAGTATCTTTGCCCTGCGCGTCTCTTGTTCCTCTCCTCTCCTCTCAGCGTCTGATATCACATCTGGTGGTGAGCGCATGCTCCGCGGCCCAAGGCAAAGAAACGCACGGGCCAATACTAAAAGTGGATCCAGCATTTAAATGGGAGAAGCCACCTCAAAAGACGGCAGATCGCTGATGTGGATGTGAGGGGGAAGGATTCCAGGCCCAGTTTGACATGTGAAAGACGTGGCTGCAAACAGCGAGAAGCATTTAAACAAACCGGAAGAAAGGCGTCTGTTTAAAGGATCAGCTGAAAATTTTGTCTTGTTTTAAAGCACCCAAAGTCTTTCACTGCTTGGAGGTAGGAACTAGTTCCAGGGGCCACATCCAGGAACTGGAAAGAGGCCAAATAAAAACTAGCTGCAGGCTGCATTTGGCCCCTGGGCATGAAGTTCCCCACCCTTGCCTCTTAGACGATGCAAGCCTGGTTAGTCTTTCACCTAGGAGGAGAATCTATTCATAAGCGGCTAAGCTGTTTGTCTGCCTAGCCAAACACTTAAGATTTAAGCATAACAACACATGGTTTTGACAGTATAATACATGTCTCCCGAATTACCAAATTAGTGAAGGCAGAGCTAACTTTGTTGTTTAAGAGGCCCATTGATTTCAACGGGATTCCTCTGGGCAAATTCCGATGGGTTGGGACTGATGTTGACCAGGTTTTCTCTTGGATCTTGCCAAAGAATCTGGTCTCATGGGAGAATCAGGAAATGCTCAGAGTACGTGCCAATGTTAACAGATAGTGAAATGGACCAGTAGAATATATTTTATTTAATGGTTCAATCCTTGTATCTGTGTGCATTAAGCTTTTATGTCACGCATGTGCATGAGCAGTAGGACAAACAAACAAGCCAGCCCGGTGATTTCTAAGGGGCCGCAAGACCCACCCCACGCTCTCTGCTTGTGCTGCCCACGGGTCTTTCCCGTTGTTTAAAACTTTTCCTTATTTAATTAATGTGATCACGTTTTACGATACGAGCTGCCACCACCTGCTTGTCCCTTCCCCCTCCTGTGGCCTGCCCGCGCCCATCAATCAGCTTCTGACTGCGGCCATATCACCGGCATCAGCTGGGGCTAAGTATTTCTCCTGCGGCACACTTGTTTGCTGGCATTTCTGCTAGCACCGCTGTCTCCCGCCCCTGGCTGCCCTTCTCCTCGCTTGCTGGGTGAGGTGGGCGGAGCCCAGCGCGCATGCAGAGCTCAACAAAGCAGTGCCCTCTGAAGGCAGGACTACTTGGGGGGGCGGGTTAGAGGGGTGCTAGTTTCAGGGGCAAGGATGGAGGGGGGCCTTTAAGTGGTCGGCAGCCCCAGTGCCCCCTGCAACCTGCATGCAAGGAGCCGTAGTTGTTTGCAGCGTCAGCAGCTGGGCAAGAAAGAGAGCCTCTTTGCGAGGAACGTTTCCACCCTGCTTTTCTCCCCCACTTCCCTTTCCAGCATGGAAAGCCAAGAGAAGGAGTTTCCTTCCTTGCATTCCTGCTTGCCCCAAGTGCGCCTCCTCCCGGCCTCCCTCCCTACTGTAAGTTTGCAAAGCCTCCTTTGTTTAAGCAGATCTGTCTCGGGCTACAGTTTCTCTTGGCAGGTCAGGGGCTAGTTAGGAGCTCAGCTTGTGGGTTGCACTGAGAGATGAGTGGCTCATCTTAGCAGTAAGTCAGTCCTTTCATGGGGGAGACTCTGGAGAAGACCCCTAGGTGCAATGCTAGGTCTCCGTCTGGAGAGTTGCACTGTCCAGTTGTCTTCTATTCCCGCATGCAAATTGTTTCCTTCTTCCTCCCCTCTCCAAGCCCCCAGCATGAAAATCCATCAGCCTCCAGCACACCAAGCTCCTCCAGGTGAGCGATGTCAGCAGCTAACAAACTAGCCAGATACCCGGCTGTTAGTCCATCTCAGTGGCTGCTGGAGCCACATCTGCCTCTCGTTACATGGGGGGTTGTGCTTAGGAGTTGCTCTGGACTGAGGTAGCTGGGATAGTGGAAGCCTTATTTTCCCTCCTTCTCTGCTCAAAGTTTCCTAAAGCTGCCTGCTTCAAACAGACTGAATCGTTAGTCTGGCAAATGGAGGAGGCATGGACGTCTCATAAACTGCATTACTAGAAGCTGAATCTGCACAGACACCAGACACGAGGAGTGAGTGAGTGAGTGAGTGAGTGCCTCTGGAATTGCTAGTGGCGTGCATCCTGCTGTCACTCTGTCACGGGTTGGAGGTCCAAACCCCCACTTTACCGGGTTTGAGTGACTCAGTTTCCCTTGCGCACAGCCCTCTTGAATTAGTTCCTCTCTCTGGCTAATTCAAGTCTGCCACA
>QEPC01007499.1:5385465-5409129 GCA_003113815.1 Sphenodon punctatus | reverse complement strand
GCCACCGGAGGGGAGCCCCCATGCGGTCCTTGCCCTTGCGGGCTATCAGGTGGGTCTGGGCCACGCGGAAGTTGTTTTGCGGGCCCAAGTCCCCGCTCGCCCCGCGTGCCGCGCAACCTGCCCCGCCCGCCACTGACAGCTTGGGGATAAGAACTAGATCCAGGGGCTGGAACGTGACTACATAATATACCCCCTGAAATCACTCTCAGGAGTTTGGATCGTGTTGTAAAAAAGCCCAGTGAAAAAACCTACATTTTTACAAGTGTAGTTAAAGCAGTTTCACATTAAGCAAACTGTAACAAACGTGGAAATTGTATACGTTAAGGCTCCTGCCTTAACTTGCACACCTTGTAAGCAGTAAAGTTGTGGTATGCAGTCTCATACTGTGCTCACTTACAACTTAGGCTCCATGCACCCACACTTTGCCTTGGTCTTTCAGCCCTAATGTTAAAGTTTGTTTAATGTGAAACTGCCTTAACTACACTTGCAAAACAGTAGGGTTTTTTATTGTTTATTATAACAAAGTTGCACTGTATAATGGGTTCTTTTACGACTGAAGTCAAATGCAAGCTGTCAATGGGGCCTGGCAGCAACACAGTATCTCCACAGTCCTATGTTTATTTATTCATTTCAGTTTGTATCCCACCCTTTCCCTCTTAGGCTCAGGGTTGCTCACATTTCAAATTAATTTTAACAATTAACTAATTAACTCAACTAGTAATCCTCACAATAATCCTGTGAAGTGGGTTAGGCCTTAGTTTAGTATAATTGTATCCAGCAGATTGCTATAACAAAAAAATAAAATAAATAGTAACAATAATAATAATAATAATAATAATAAAAACTGTGTACATACAAACATATGCACATACAAAATTATAATATAAAATATGATCAATATAATATCCAGAAAACTGGAAGAGCATAAAAACAAAACCTTATAAACTGCTTCTAATAACCGTAAAAATCTACATAGCCATAAGTAGAGGGATAGCATTACCCCCTTAACCATTGATAGGGTCTGCACTAAACTCAACATATGAGTCCTTGGAGATATTCCATCCTCTCTCCACAAATTTAAGAAAGTACGCAACTGCTTTGGTTTTATCTAAGTCTGTAGCTGCAAGCAGAACCATCGTCTTCTTTTCTACTGAGGGAGGGGGATTCTGAAAAAGAGGTTCCAACCAGACTTTTCTGAGATCTCTATACCAGGGGCAGCGAAACAACACATGATCTACAGTCTCAATTTCATGAAGCTCGCATGCGCAGATTCTATTATGATAGGGAGTTTGATCTCTTCTTCCTCATACAATTGCAGTTTCAAAGAGATTAAACCTGAACAAGGTTATCAGTCTTCTTAAGTTAGGATCCTGCAAGTAGAGGAGATAAGGCTCCAAGGCACAAGTAGTTTTAACTTTCGGGTACATTGGGGTAATCGTAGTTACCATAGTAGCTTGAATATCCTTCTGGATAGCAAGATCTCTAATTCTCTGTTTGATTTCAGGCTTATTCAAATTATGTTGAGAGGCATCAATAGCAGTCAGAGGAAGAGAAATATTCGCTGTTAATTTCTTGATATCCCTCCACCATTTGTAAGAGACACTACCTTGATGGAGCTTTTGCTCCAAATAGCACTGCTATGTCAAGGGAGAAGTCTTCCCTTGCGATAGTTTATGCCAGAGCAGCAGGGCTCTAAGTTTGCATTGGGATTCTACCGATACAGAGCCTCTTTCCAGGTGCAGCAGAGGCAGCGGTGTCGCTCTCAGGATACTTCTCAAAAAAGCATTTTGGATCCGCTCCCATCTAGGTGCATAGCTATAGTATGTTATCTCCGTACCGTACAGGAGTTGAGGCACAACCTTAGCTCTAAAGATGTTGAGAATTTGATCAAGGGGAGCCATAGGAGCAGTGCGGTACAATTTCAATATCCCAGCAGATAATTGAAATGCCTTGGTAGCCCATCCCTCATAATTAGCCCTCTATGCTCAAGAAGCCAAAAATATAAGCTCTAGATAGATAGGTATAATGGGTGATCTGAAAAATTTCCTGTGGGCCAATCCTCCATCTGCATTTTGGGCGAGTCGTGCCAAAGCATGTAATTTTGGACTTATTGGTATTGACGCCATATGATTTTGCAGACAGAACCGATTGAGAGCATCAAGGCATTGCTGGAGACCATGGTCCGTCTGTAATACGAGAATTATATCATCCGCATACCATAAAATCAGGTTAGGCTGAGAGATCTGTGACAGGCCCCAAGATCACCCAGTGGGTTTTATGGCTAAGGCAAGGCTTGAACTGGGGGCCTCCCCCTACTTCCTGGTCCCAGTACTACTGCACTCTTAACCAGTACACCACACAGACTCTCAGTAAGCATTCTCTTAATGCTTAGGCATTTGAAAATGCCCAGTACTGACTAAGGCTGCCTTCCCATGAGACTCATTGAGCAGCCTTTGGCACCATGGAACCATGCGCTAATCAAATGACACACAGCTCCCGTCTTGTGGGAAAGGAGGAAGTGCAGCTCTCCCACTGGCAAGCTTGTGCATCAGACAGGGTAGTGAAATCCTACCCTATCCGATGTGTGAGCTTGCCAGCAGGAGAGCCACACTTCCTCCTTTCCCATGAGACAGGAGCTGCGCATCATTTGACTAGCGCATGCTCCTACGGTGCCAAAGACTGCTCGTGAGAAAGCAGCTGCCATAAAAAAAGGTAATCTTGGAAAAGTTTCCTAAGGAGCAAGAAGGCCGTCTTCTGCATCAGTAGCAGTGCCTGGAGGTCTCCTTTGCCAATTGCAAGCAGGCTATTTTGTCAAGGTTCAGTCATAGCTAAGTTGTCTGGCTTAAGAGTCCATGGCTTATTTGTATTCTTCTCTCTCTCTCTCTCTCTCTCTCTTGAGGAACTGTAGTTGTCTGTCTTTTGAGGTTAAAATGGCACTTTACCAGGAGACTGGTGCAATGGAGAAAGCGTCTGGTCTGCTGCATCTCAGACAGCCCCTTCAGGACGGTGACTGCAATTCTACCCTCAGATTGACTCATGAATTGGCAGCATGAATCTGCCGATTGACATGTGCTACTGTCAACAGGCTGAGTCATCCTTCCTGTTTTTTAATTCCTGAGCTATCAAAACAAGAACATGGCAGTGGTTTGTTCTTGGTTATCTTTAATATATATATATATGGTTTAATATATATATTAAAGATAAACAAGAACAAACCACCGCAATGTTCTTGGCCCCTTAATACCATTCACTATGCTCAAAACAGATCTATAGTGAAGCCCTCTTCTGTGTGAGGCCCAGGGCAAATTGTCCCCTTGCCCCTTCCCTTGCTCAGTTATAGGCAAGCTTGGTGAGGCTTGTGGTTACAATATGGGCCTAAAGTTCAGAAAATCCAGGCTCATGTTTCAGTTTGTGCAAGATTTTCTGTGTGAAACTTTGGTAAATTACTCTTGAGGGGGCGATCAAGTGCCTGGTTGCCCTGTGTGCCTTCGAATAACTCCCCCATAGTTTCTTGGTATCTCAGTTCTCCATCTGTAAATTGGGAGCAAAAATATTTCCTTTCTCCCATTCTCTGTATGACTTGTCTATTGCCATCTCGAGAGAGTGTAGTTGCCATGTTGGCCCCAAACGTAAGAGATTGATCACAGTAGTCCAGATGATATATTTTATTGGATCAATTTCTACTGGTGAGACCATGTTTGCTCAGCCTTTAGTTCTGATTTTTTACTTCCCTGAAGAAGGGTACTGTGTGACCGGAAAGCCTGCATGCTTTCACCGGCAGAATGTGATCCCATAAAATATATCACCTGAACTGCGTTGTCTCCATCTGTTGTCTATTAAAGTCTCTTTCTCAGTCTCCCACGTCATTTAACGGGAAAAGAAATTACACAAATGTTCCTAGTGCAGTTGCCTGCATTTTGAATATCAATGAATGCTGCTCCTCCTCCTCCCTTTGTGCCCATTTTCGATGTGCACTATCCTCTCTGCAGGGTAGGCCCATGTAGGACTCTCAGGAGAAGTCATATTCTGAATGAGATTGTGAGGCAAAGTACTTGTGCTTAACGCTAGTCTGTGCTTGCAGTTCAGTTCTATGATGCTTTATTGGCCTGAAGGATTTCTGTATGGTATGATTTGCTTAGAGGTGTATGAGGTAGCAGTACAAACCAGATGGTGCCTAGTTGTTCTATCTGGTCACAGAGGATAGGACTAGAGGTAAGTAATGGAATTGAATTGTCCATTACCTCCGGTCTATTGGTAGTCCATTGATAATGGATTGCCTGCTCATCATCGCTTTGGTCCCACCCCTTTTGAGGGGTATTAGAGAGGAAGGCTGTAGAGCCAAGTCAGTCTGTGGTAAGCCACTGAAGGTGAAGGAACTCCAAGAAGCAGACTGCAGCTTGGGAGTTGGCCTGAGCCCTGAATCGCAAGCACCTTGAGGAAGAGTTGAGGGCTAAGGAGCCTGCCCTAGAACAGGGGTGGCCAGACTTACAGTGCATATGATCCACTTGATCCAGAAGTCAACTTCAGGTGATCTACCACGACCCCGCTCAGGAGCTCTAGCACTTCAGGCTGGGACCCCTCCCACTGGTGACCCCCTTAGCAGCTGGTCTTAGAAAGGGAGAGGAGCACTGCCCTCAGAGAGCGCTGTCCCCATCACACTGAAGGCACTCTCCTAGTCCTTCTCTTCCCTGGAGACACTCCCATGGGTGCTGTTCCTGTACTCCGCCCCAGAGGCAGTCTCTGAGAGGCTGGTCCTAGTCCCCACAATGTGATCTAGTAGAAATTAGCTTGTGATCTACGTCTTGGTCACTCCTGCCCTGGAAGGTATTCTGGGAGCCTAAGGTTTGAGCTCATGCCTATTATATCATTGGACTATGGATTGACTCAAGTTTCGCCTGAGTGAGTGGTTTTGGAGCCAATTCTAGGAGACCTTACACTGTCCATGTCGCTATTTACCACAGTTTCATTGCTGGAGGTATTTAACATAGGTCAGACAGAAATCTCTTGGGAAGGTGTAGGTGTATGGATCCTGCTTAATGGCACAGGGCTAGACTAGATACCCCTGAGGGTTCCTTCAAGTTCTATGATTCTTGACTTTGCGCTGACTTCCTCGGCATGAGGAAAAGACCTTTTTCAGTAGAAAGTGCATTGCAAGAAGGGACACGAAATCTATTTGGCAAAAAACATTTGTTGGATAAATTTAGCCCATTTTTTTTCTCTTTGTGAAAATTAGGCCTAATTCAAAACCCACTGGAGTCAGCGGAAAAGACTTCATTGGCTTCAGTGGGTTTCGCATTAGTTCCTAATTGAGAAAAGAGTTTTGGGGTTAACAAACGAGATGGTTGATAAACGAGATGATCGTCATTCAAAAAATGGAAAGGTATTCCAAATGAGGTAAATAGGAATGAGCACAAACATTGGTGTAAAACCGTAAGACGGGCCAAGAGGGAATTTGAGGAACAACTTGCTAAGGATACAAATTCCAATAGCAAAATTTCCCCCCAGTACATTAGAGGCAGGAAACTTGCTAGAAAAGCAGTTGGTCTGTTAGATGATCAGGGAACAAAGGGGGTGCTCAAAGATGACAAGGCCATTGCTGAGAAACTAAATCAGTTCTTTGCATCGGTTTTTACTGCAGAGAATGTTGGGACAATACCCATACCAGAACTATCTTTTGTTGGTGAGAAACCTGAGGAGTTATCTAAAATTAGCATCATGCCAGAAGAGTTTTTATTGCATAGCGACAATTTAAATAGTAGCAAGCCACCCAGGCCTGATGGTATTCACCCAAGGGTACTGAAAGAACTCAAATTAGAAATTGCTGAACTACTATCAGTAATACATAACTTATTGTTAAAATCCTCTTCTGTACCAGAGCATTGGAGGTTAGCGAATGTAACTCCAATTTTTAAGAAGTGCTCCAGAAGTGACCCTGGGAACTACAGACTGGTAAGCCTGACGTCAGTACCAGGCAAACTGGTGGGGTAGACCATTGTTAAAAAACAGAATAGGCATATTGCCAAGCATGATTTGATGGGTAAAAACCAGCATGGCTTTAGCAAAGCGAAGTCATGCCTCACTAATCTATTAGGATTTTATGTGATTGTTAATAAGCATGTGGATAGGGTTGATCCAGTTGACATAACATATTTGGATTTTCAGAAAACTTTTGACAAGGTCCCTCAACAGAAACACCTGAGCAAACTAGGTAGTCATGGGATAAGAGGAAGAATCCTGTCATGGATTAGTAGCTGGTTAAAAGACAGGAAACAAAGGCTAGGAATAAATTGTCATTTTTCAAGTTGGAGAGAGGTAAACAGTGGGGTGCCTCAGGTGTTAGTACGGGGACCAGTATTGTTTAACATATTCATTAATAATATGGAAAAAGGGGTAAAGAGTGAGGTGGTTAAATTTTCAGATGACACTAAATTATTCAAGACCCAGGTAGACTGAGAGGGACTACAGACAAATCTTGCACAAGTCGATGAATGGGCAATAAAATGCCAAATTAAATTCAAGGTTGATAAGTGCAAGGTGATGCACATAGTGAAAAATAATCCTAATTTGACATACATGATACTAAGTTCTGAACTGGGTGTAATCACTTGGGAGAAGGATCATGGAGTCATAGTGAATAGTTTCTTGAAGACATTGTCTCAGTGTGCCGCAGCAGTCAAAAAGGCAAGTCAAATGCTAGGCATTATTGCAAAAGGAACAGACAATAAAAAGGAAAATATCATAATGGCACTGTATAAACTTTTGGTACAACCTCACCTTTTATACTGCGTGCAATTCTGGCCACTTCATCTCAGGAAAGATATAACAGAATTGGAAAAAGTTCGGAGAAAGGCAACAAGGTTGACATAAGGGATGGATCAACTTCCATATGAGGAGAGGCTCTACATGTTAGAGCTGTTTAGTTTAGAAAAGAGGTGATTAAGGGGGGATGGATTAGAAGTTTTTTAAATCATGAGCGGTATGGAAAAAGTAAATAGGGAACTGTTGTTTGCTCTTTCTCACAATAAGAGAAAAGGGGGACACTCTCTGAAGTTAAATGGTAGCAAATTTAAAACAAACAAAAGGAAGTACTTTTTCACTCAGCGGATAATACAGTTGTGGATCTGGTTGCCAGAGGAGACAGTGAAGGCAACACCATATAACTAGCTTGAAACAAACCTAGATACATTCTTAGAGGACAGAGTCATAAATGCCTACTAGTTGGGGCTTAAACCCCTGGCTACCAGTAGTTGGAAGTGGTTAGCAGAAGATGGGTCACACCTCCATGACCTGTACTCATACTTCTGTCGAACTACTGTAGCTGGCTCTTGTCAGCGACAGAATGCTGGGCTGTATGGACCATGGGTCTAACCCAGTATGGTACTTCTTATTATTAGAGCACGGGAGCGCTCTAATAGTTAAGGTGTGTTATACCCTCCATTATAAAGCCCCAACATTCTATTTGCTATACAATTGGCTTGATTAAAGTTAGGATAATGAAATTTGTGGTGAAGGATCACTGGAGACAGCGGTTCAGGCTTTCCAAATTTCAGCTGAATTGGTATGATAACAGCTGGGATACTGCAGGTTGAAAACCGCATTTTGAAAGCCTGTTTTTTCAAAAGTTAGACAGTTTCAATCTTGGCAGGGTAAAGCGATTTTGTGTTGGTTGGGAGGAGGTGTAAGCCTTTTAGAAAATTCAAGAAGGCTGGTGGGGTGTGCCTTTGGTTTACTTTTTGTAAATCCAGTTAGTAGTTTTTAAGTTATGACATCTTGAAAATTCAATGTTAGTCTATGGAGACCATCCTGAGTGTGGAGTGCTTGCAAACATTCTATGTGTAATGCAGAGACTGTTTAAAAGCAAACAGTCTTGAATACTGGGGACTACAACTCCCAGCAGGCACTGCTTGCTAGAGCTGGGGAAAGAGAGGGAACTGCACTTCCCGGGGGCAATGTGAGTAACTGGTCAGCCATGTTTAGAGCTGATCTGGTGAGGAGAGCAAGGCCTGTAGAAGGGAGAAAGCTAAAGGTCATTCTGATCTGATCCTGCACAGCAGGCGCCTCGGCTTGGGGCCCAGGGACACCGAGATGACTAAACAACAGAGCTAGCTAATCCCGCAGTGATGTTTAGGGTGGCTGATCTTGCCCCCTAAATCCTCCCAGAACTACAGATCACATGGATTTCAGTGACAGCCCTTCCCCCTCCAAAAACATGGGGTGTCTGGGCTGTGGCTGCAATGGGGTGCTCCATTGGAGGAGCATGGCTGGGGCCAGAGCGCTGGAATTTGCCTGGGATGATCCCAGGTGAAGGAAGAGGGCAGAGGTTTATCCCGGAGACAGGAGGCTACAGACAGGATGGAATTGATCTTCTTTCTGCATTTCTCCCTCTGACTTTCCCAACCCCACTAAGGAATGAGGGGTAGGTGGGTGCTCTGGGCTGATACAGTGGGTGTTCTGCAGGGAGACTGTGGGGTCCTGTGCAGAGCAGCCCTGTGGGGCAGCATGGCAATATAGTCCTCTTTGGAGGACTCTAAGAGTGAGCCTTAGCCCAGGGAGGGAAATCCTATGTGGGACCAGGGAGGGAGGGAGCATACACAAGGGGTGGGGGGGGATTCAGGGGAGAGAGTAGGGGCAGAACCTCTGTAAGTAGCTTCCACAGTAGAATACAACAACTTTGGTTCGGTTTAAGCATTGCAAACTTCCAAAAACTGCTCTCTCTAGCTCATGGCTTGTACAGAAGTCTTCCACTCTACTCCTCACTGTCAGAGCTCTTTGCCTTGTGCAACACTTGGGGCCTGAGGGCTGGAAGGGAATTGAAGGTGGGGATGCGCTGAAAATGGGGGCGGGGAGGCTGCTGGCCATGCACTTGTACTGGCTGCATCTTCCTCCAACACCCTCGGCTCCTAGAGATGGTTGAGAAATCAACGTGAACCAAAGCTGCCTGTCTTCTGCAGCTGCAACTGGCCTTTAATGGACTTGTGCCAAGCTACAGTAATCTGTGAGTCTGTCGGTCCCAAGAGATTGGGAGCCCCAGACTTAAGCCATGCAGGATTCCCCTCCTCCTCTTGTAATTAAGCTAACCATGTGCAGCTGCAACTTTCTCTCAATTTCTTGAATGTAACTCTGTCCCTCCTTATGTATCCCACCCCTTGTCCATCCTAGATTGTAAATCCCTCAGGGCAGGGACCTGTCTCTAATTATGACTTAGCAGCAGCAGGCACATTGCTTGTGCTATATAAATTCAAACACCAATAGCTCTGGACATTTTGGATGTCCCCTGAGGTTCCATTTTGGGTGCGCCCTGTATCAGCTCATATAAAACAATATAAAGACAAGGCTGGGTTTTTGTTATTTAATGTTGAGGGAGGCTATTCATAAAGCTTAAAACATGTTGAAATGGGTATAGCAGCAAGATCCATACTTTGTACTTACGTACCAATATCCCAGCTCCAAGAATACCATGGAAAAACCACACCAGGTCAGTGATTTTGGTGGGCTCCAGCACCTGTCCATTGGGGAAGTACAGGAGAAGGTTGGAGATGATGGCACAGACGGCTAGTGGGAACAGCGCCACCCCGATGCACTTGGAGCACTTCCCTGTGCACATTGTAGATCACCACTGGAGGGGGGGGGAAAGAGAGAGAACTAAGTCGCTGTTAGGCATATAAATAAACAGGCTTTATAAGGAAACTCTTTCCATTCTTCCGGGGGAGGGGGAACTTCTTGGTCTATGAAGCTGGTAATGAAGCAAGAGGTTTTGAAATAAGATCAGTCCTGTTGCACAGACATTTTTACCAGATCAAATCCAGCCAGGATCGGTAGTAGATAAATGTTATTTTTGTTAATTACAATATAAATATACATTTTGAGTTAATGGGTGCCTTTAGTCTCGATTCTAGTGGACAGCTAGCTATCTCATTACAGCTGTGCTATCAGTCTCATCAGAGAAGCCAGTGACTGGGGACTGGGGTATCCCCTTGAGAGAATAGGAAGTGCCATACCACGTCAGCGGGTGCTTTTAAATGAGCGCCTTGGGAAGTGGGGAGGGAGTCCATGGCCACTGAGTGGTGCGGCTGCAGGGTGATCGCACATGTTGCGCTTCAAATGAGCGGCTCCCAGCATGGCTGCCCCATCCACAGAGGTGGCCATCCTGGCCCGCACGGGGCACTCCGGATTTTTCAGGAGTCCTCCATGAGTGGCCATTGTGTGGGTCACCAGAGTGCTCCACCTCATGCACCACCATCACACAAGCAGTTGGACGCGTGGACGGTGGGTCGGGGGCCATGTGCGGATGCATCAAAACACCCAGAGATCGATGGTCCATCTAACCCAGTATCCTGTTTCTAAGAGTGGCCACCACTGGGTGTTTCAGAGGAAATACACAAAACCAGGTTTATCTGTGGAGCAATCCATACCCTTTCATTCACTCCCAGCTTCCAGCAGTCAGAAGGGGGCCAGGTTTAATGTCCTGACCCCCTTGGCTAATAACTGTTTATAAACCTATCCCTCAACCTTTTTTTGAACCCAGTTATGCTATTAGCCTTCACAACATCCCTTGGCAATGAGTTCCACATGTTAATTTTGCACTGAGTGGAAAAAGTGCTTTCTTTTGTTTGTTTTAAACCTGCTGCCTATTAAGTTCATCAGGTGTCCCCTAGTTATGAGAAACAGTAAATGGCAAAACATTTACCAGCACACACTAAAATTGTGAGTCAACTTGCATTTTTTAACCAGCTGAAGAGCAGATGTGCCATTAAAACAACTATGTGTACACAAGCCTGTAGTTTCAGTTTTGCAAAAATGTATCCTACAGTTCAATCTTTAGAGCACTATACTGTTGTAAGTCCCATGGAAATGAATGGAGCCCACACTGGTAGAGCACTTTGTGGAACAGTGAGAGCCAATGTAGCCTAGTAGATTACATGTTGCGCTTGGACCTCAGAAGCAAGAAGCCTGTCAGGGGGTCAGTTGGGTCATTAGATGATTAGGGGGTGAAAGAGACGTTCAGGGAGGATAAAGCCATTGCAGATAAGCTAAATGAATTCTCTGCTTTGGTCTTCACTGCAGAGGATGTGGGGAAGATACCCACAACAAACTATTCTTTGTAGGTGAAGAATTGGAAGAACTGTCACAAATACATGTGACTATGGAAGAGGTTCTAGATCAAATAGTAATAAATCACCAGAACCAGATAGCATTTGTCCCAGAGTTCTGAAGGAACTCAGATATGAAATCGTAGACCTACTGTTGGTAACTGGCAACCTATTGCTAAAATCTGCCACTGTACCAGAGCATTGGAGAGTAGCAAATGTAATGCCAATATTTAAAAAGGGCTCCAGAGGTGATCCTGGACACTACAGACTGGCGAGCCTGATGTCAGTGGCCAGCAAACTAGTTGTAAATGGTTGTTAAGAACAGAATTATTGGGCATATTGATGAACTTGACATAATGGGGAAGTGTCAACATGGATTTAGCAAAGGTAAGTTGTGCCTCACTAATCTATTGGAATTTTTTGAGGGTGTAAATAAGCATGTGGATAAGGGTGAGCCAGTCAATATAATGCATCTTGGATTTTCAGAAAACAAGATCCCTCCAAGAGATTAGAAAGGAAATTAAATAATCATGGGATAGGAAGCAGTGTCATTAGAGCATGTACTGATCAACTGTCCTTTCTATACTGAATTGCGATTGTGCTGGGTGGCTCAGTTGTCAGAGTTCAATTTATCTTTTACTGTATATCAACAGATTTGTAGCCTATTGGCTACAAAAGATCATGCAGTTATAAAAGCTGTTGCATGGTTCTTTTCTTGGCCTTTAGAAGGCAGAGGGCTTTGTTGTAAAACAGAGTATCAAATTGTACTCCTATTTATTTCATTGGTAACTCTGTGAATGGCTGATTCTGGTCCTTTTGCCTAAATTATCTCCTCTGCCTGGGGAGATGTAATAAACTTTATGATACTCTCCCATTGTGGCAGTAGGAGAGATTTTTTTCTTTTTTTAAAATGTACTTTTTATTGATATTTCCAAATTTTAACATAGTTCATAAGTACTACAGATGTTGTCTTGTCATACATTTTTTTTCATTAACAGTATAAACATTAACCACATAATTAAAAAAATTATGTCTTTATGTTTGAGACTTTAGGAAATATTCTTGTTGTTTTCTATTGTATTTTATTTGTCCTTTGGGATTTTTATTTATATTTTGCTGAAATTATGATGGCAGATTGCTATAGACAATCAATCAATCAATCAATCAATCATCATCATCATCATCATCATCAATCTATCTAAAGTTTGGAAACAAAGGGTAGAACTAAATGGTCAGTTTTCACAATAAAGAGAAGTAAATAGTGGAGTACCCCAAGGATCTTTACTGGGACTGGTATTGTTTAATATATTAATTAATTATTTAATATATTAATTAATCTGGGACTGGTCTGTACTGGGAGTGGTTTTAATATATTAATTGATTAATATATTAATATTCCATATTAATATATGGAATAGGTAGTTAAGAGTGAGGTGATCAAATTTGCAGATGAAAATCAGGGTAAAAACTAGGGATGTGTGAACAGAACCAAGTTCAGAAATTGAGTTCAGTTCAAAAATTGAGTTCGGTTCGAAAATTCGGTTTGGTCAACCGAACTATTCGAGTTCGGTCAAATTCCGAACTTAGTTTGTACATACAAAACTGGGTTTTTCTGGGGGTTTTGGCCTTCCGAACTGGTTCGGATTTGACCAAACAGTTCGGTTGAATTTGAGTTTGGTTCGAAAGTTCGGTTCGGTTGACCGAACTATTCGAGTTCGGTCCGAACTTCTGAACCGCGTTCGCACATCCCTAGTAAAAACAGATGTGACGCTGGCCTACTTTGGCTTGCTGTGGTCCAGGACCCACCGGCATGTGTATACACACTCCACCAGATGTTGGCCTGGGATTGCCCTGAGGCAGGTAGGTGGCTAGCCCAGCTGGTAACCTCAGCGGATCTCCGAGGTCACAGCCTGGGCTAAGGTCACCATATGGGCTAACACAGGCTAGAACATCTGTTTGGCCGGCCACCATGGCTGTGTCTCATTGGACGCCACAGCTGGGCATCATAGTGGGGACAGGGGTGGTAGGGTGGGGCCACCAGACCGCACATTTGTTGTGCTCCCTGCCATACTCGGGCCATGCAGGCCCTGGTTCCGCTCCCTGGCCGTAGGCACATCAGTTTGGTGCCCCAAAACGGCCCAGGGAGGGACAGCTGCTGTTTCCCAGCCCAGACCAGGGAGCTGCCACTCTGGCAGCACATCTGTTTCTACCCAAAGTTATTCAAGGTAGTTAAAACCCAAATAAGCAGGAGGATCTTGCAAGACTGGGTGGCTGGGCAGGTGTTGGTACTGACCTTTAAAGCCCTAAACGGCTTGGGCCCTGCCTATCTTCAGGACCGCCTCACCCTCCAGGTCCTGGAGCGACACCTGCGGTCAGCTGGGGGTGTCCTCCTTGAGGTCCCCCGGGTTCCTGGGTGTCCACTATGAGGAGGGCATTCTCTGTGACTGTGCCGCGACTGTGGAACTCCCTTCCATTGGAGATCCACTTGGCTGCCGGCCTCCCCTCTTTCTGCAGACAATGTAAGACCTGGCTGTTCTGCCAGGCCTTTCCCAATGGAGATGGGGTGGGTGGGTTGGGTTAGGGTAGGGGGGGATATTGGTTTTTAACTGTAATTATTATTATTTATTTTAATGTTTTAAAATGTTTTTAAAATGTTGTGAGCTGCCCCGAGATGCCTGAGGCAGGAGGGGGCAGCATATACATTTAAATATAAATAAATAAATAAATAAATTTAATCTGGACAAGTGCAAAGTGATGCACATAGGGAAAATAATCCAAACGATATGTACACAATGCTGGGTTATAAATTAGGGGTTACCACTCAGGAAAAGGATCTTGGAGTCACTGGGTGCTATCTAACGGACTTCCCCAGTCCAGAGTGGGACCAGCACCATGTCCAGGATCCAGCTCAGCCCCCAAACTAACATGACGCGGTTCATGACTTGGCCACCCGGGAGGGTGGGGAGCCCACACTACACCCAGTGCCCTCCCCGATAGGCGACCATAGCAGTCAATGACAGCCACCATGGTGCCCAGTTCCATGGCTATCCTGGACCAGGATGAGTAAAACAGGCTTTCAAATGTGAAAACCCACTTTACTCCTGGTCTGACAGCAGGATTTTGATTGTGGACTTCCCCGAGTCACAGCCCAGGCTAGACACCACCATGGTCAGAATCCATCCCATATGGTTGGTGTTTTCTAACAGGACGGTGGCCTGTGGAATAAAGCATGCTAACGCGTGCTAAAGCCAGTCACCGTCACGTCTGAAAACACCTATTATGGACAATACACTGAAATTCTCAGCTCAATGTCTGGCCGAATGTCCACAGTCAAAAAAGCAAACAAAATGTTAGGAATTATTTGGAAAGAGATGGAAAATAAAAAATAAAATATCATAATGCTGCTCTATAAATCGATGGCGTGACCACATCTTGAATATTGTGTGCAGTTCTGGTCGTTCCATCTCAAAAAAGATATATTAGAAATAGAACAGGTACAGAGAAGGGCAACAAAAATGATCAAGGGTATGGAGTGACTTCTGTTCGAGGAGAGGTTTGATAGGTTAGGGCTCTTCAGCTTGGAAAAGAGACGACTGAGAGGCTATGTGATAGAAATTTATAAACTCATGAGTGGTGTGGAACAAATAAACAGGGAGCAATTATTTACCCTCTCAAATAGTACTAGAAGTAGGGTACGCGCTATGAAACTAATTGGCAGCAAATATAAAACAAATAAAAGAATTTATTTTATTTTTTCCCCCACTCAACACACAATTAACGTGTAGAACTTGTTGGCAGAGGATGTGGTCAAGGCCAGTATTATAACTGCATTTTTAAAAGGATTGGATAAGTTCTTAGAGGGCAGGACTATTAGCAAGTAGGTTGGGGAATGTAAGCTCTCACCGTCTGGAGCTGGGAGTGAACAACAGGAATGTATCACCCCATTGAGTCCTGTTGGGTACTTCTCCCAAATGAATGAGATTGGCCACTGACAAGATACTGGACTCGATAGGCCATTGGTCTGACCCAATATGACACTTCTTATGTTTTTATGTTCTTATGACCTGGACCAAGTTCAAACCAGGTTATGAACCAGAACAGAGTTCGAATCAATAGGAGATTTGGAGGGAAGTGCCATCCGTATGCTGATGATGACGCCCAATTCTATCTCTCCTTTTCTTCTGACTCAGGCCCTACAGTCCTGGTGCTTACCGGGTGCCTGGCTGATATTGGGGACTGGATGTGGGCGAGCCAATTGAATTTGAATCCACACAAGACTGAGGAGATAATGGTTGGCTGGCCTTATGACCTGGGAGGCATAGGGACCCCTGTTATTGATGGGGTCCATCCTCCTTTGGCCACACAATTTTGCAGCCTTGGGGTGCTCTTGGATCCATTGCTGCACCAGGATGACCAGGTTGCAGCGGTGGCCAGGAGTGCTTCCCACCAACTTCATCTGGTGAGAAGGTTGCAACCTTTTTTTAATCAGACTCGGACTTGGCCACTGTCACCCATGCCTTCATAACCTCGAAGATAGACAAATGCAATGCACCCTATGTGGGGCTGCCCTTGATGACTGTTCAGAAACTGCAGCTGGTGCAGGACATAGCAGCCCACCTTCTGTTGGGGGTGGGTCGCCAGGAGCTCTGACGTCTGCATTGGCTGCCAATAGCTTTCTGGGCACAATTCCAGGTGCTAGTTTTGACCTATATAGCCCTAAATGGGTTGGGCCCCAAGTATCTTAAAGACCCTTCCCTTATGCCATGCCCCCTTACACTCACTCCTGCGGAGGACAGGGGCTCATTCTCCTCTTTTCCCTCCTGACCATAGGGAGCCAAGACAGGAACATTTATTTCTCTCCCTTCTAAGGCCCTTTACTGAGCCATTATGACTCTAGAGAAAGAAGAGGAAGGGGAGGGCTTTCCTGGCCAATTTGAGGTGAGTTTAGCCCCGCTCCATCTTTTCCCTTTCCCATCCAGCTTGGAAGGAAGGGTCAGAAGGAGTGGGCAGGGCTAAACTCAGATTTCAGCTCCAGCAGCTTGGACTCAGCTGGCTGTGTGCTTCAGGAAGCCGTAGGCATGAGGGGGCAGTCAATAAATATAAATAAATAAATAAATACTACTAGTCTATCCGCTAATAAAAGGTAAGGACTCTTTTAAACATTGTGAGGGTAAGGTTCGTTAATGACTGTGAGGTGCTCAAATACTACAGTGATGGGGGCATGGAAGCATCTTGACAGCTAATTAAAATATTGTGTAAACCATCATGAAGACATGCACAGAAGGAGGAAACAAGTGGATGGTCAAAGCTGGAATTTTTGGCAGAGGAAAGGAGGCAGCAAAAGGAGGCAAGAACAGGTAAATGAGCCACTCCTCACTGCTCACTCCTTACTGGTCACCCCTTACTCACACCCAACATGCCTTTGAAGGGCTCCAAAGCCAAGCGGTTACACGTGAAACCATGGGAGAACATGGAGGGACTCAGAGAAACACGTGGCATTGCTATCAGCTAGTCAGGATTCCTGCCAATTTTTGCATACTTGCACAGAGCCATTTCCATTGCTCCCTGCTGTTCGCTCTTTAATAACAACACTTAACCCCTCTCTATAGCATATCTTCATGGACAGTGAATGATCATCTGGAGCCATTCAGTTTTGCAGCCAGTTAGTCACTGTTAAACTGTTACAAAGGTTTATTTAGCAAAGGCATTACTAGTAGTCACTCCCTGTCCTTTTATTGTATAGATGATGTTCATAACCGGGCAAGGCTTTTTTACAAGCTTTTAGGAAGGGATTAGCTCTACTATTGGAAGCATAAAAATATCAAGACACTATACCAGGGGCGGGGAACCTCAGGCCCGGGGGCCAAATGTGGACCTCAGCAAGTTTTTATTTGGCCCCTTTCCAGTGTCTGGCCCCTGGATCCATTCTCTACCTTACAAGGACTGAAACACTGAGCTCATGATAATGGAGCAGAGAGGAGGGCATGTACACAAGGGTAGGGGACAGATCCAGGATCTGGGCCCCCCTTTTCTTGAATAAACCTGTTAAGTACCCCCAACCTCTATACGCCCTTGGAGCTCATACTAATATTCAATGTGGCCCCCAGGACAGAAATGTTCCCCACCCCTGGACTATACAAAGGACAGATCCAGAGAAAATCGGAGCATGTGTAATAGAAGGTGTTTCTCCTGCCTGGTTTCCCCCCCCCATAATTCTTGTCTATTTGCTTTTCCCCCTAGGGGCCTTTCCCCTATATTTTGTATTTAACCCTTTCTCTCGCTCAACATGTTAATCTTTGCCTATTTGAAAAGCAAAACAAGCACACACAACAACATTTTGGTAAAGGTCAAGTAGGGGCACTGAATATTCCCCACATGTGGTGGTTAAATGGGGCTTGTTTTTTTAGCTTGGTGTAAATCAGTTACCTTCCATTGACTTCTATGGTGTTTCAAAGATTACACCAGCTGCTGTCTCTAGCTGTAAATGCCAGGAGACTCAACCTAAGCATGAGGGACCAACTTCCACACACACCATTTCCCACCACCCTTCAACATGACAAAATGTACAGCCGCAGCTTAACAAGAAACACTAGAACAACATTTTAGCATCAGACGATTTCCTAACTTACAAAAGCTAATCTCACAAGCAAGTGTCAAACTCGCACCCTTCAACAAGCAAGATCCTACAACAAATACTGCTAAATTGCAGGAGGTTCTTCATGTTTAATGAGGTATCACAATATGTTTCATTTTGAGAAGCTGAGGGAAGTACAAAAATATCTTCACTTACCTTGTTAGACAGAATAAAAATGTCTACCAATATGAAAGAGCCCCAGGTGGGAAAAGACATCTTTCATCTGGCTTCTAACTTCATAGTTTTTCTCTCTTTCTGCACTAGCCTCAGAAACGCACTGAAACTCACCTGAGTAGTGGATTCCATTAAACAAACAGTAGTCCCTCCTCCCTCCAAAGAATGAGGAAATCCCCACCACTGGCTAGCGCAAAGGCTGTGTGTCACCCTGGGTTATTGATCTTTTTAAGGCACTGTTCCACTGGTCAATGCCCCCCAAGGTCTCATTGATTTGCTGTAGATCAGTACAGTTCTTTTTCCTGCCGCAACCTTTTAACGTTGGGCATGATATCACAAGTCAGGAAAGCCAAGAAAGATTACAGAATAATGCACAAAACTGGATTGCTTGAAGCCAAGAAAGCAGAATGGCAAAATATTTTAGGAAAGTCTTAGCAAGAAAAAGTTTTGTTTTTCAACTGAGTAACGTAGCTACGGGCCATTTTCTGGCCCATCACACAGAACTGGATCTGCAGGGGACTTAGATGTGGGACTCGAGGTGACTTTGTCTCTCAAATTGACTTGGTGACATTTCTAAGCCACCTTGAGCCTACAGGAAAGGGCGGGATATAAATCTAAATAAATAAATAAATAGAGTGGCCAACGCTCAATCCAGGGAAGTTGGGTCTCCATGTGAAATGTTGGCATAGGCCCCCTCCTAACATAGGAATGTTTGCCAGACTCACATTGATGAGCCCATTAAAAATGGGGAAATGTTACCCTGATTAAGTTTTGATGTTCACTTAAACATACTTACCCACCCCCTTCCGGCGCTACGGCTCCCTGCGTTGCAGGTGCTGGGGGACCGTATGTTATACATGTGTTACATCTAGTTTCCTCACAAGCCCCTTAAGCTGGGAACCCCACACAAATTACCACAGGCCCTCCGTAGGCTGGGCCTCCCTACACAATCGAGGGTCTGTGGATAGGATTGCTACTTCTCATGGTTTTGCCCTGAAACTCCCAATTTGGCCTATAGGAGTCACAGAGTGAAACCGTCAGAGGTAGCTGGTAACCTGCTCCGTGATGGAGGGTCTGTATTTCATGCCAGTGCTTCTCGCACTCATGTTGACATCCCAAGTTTATTCATATTGGGGGGCCCCTCTGAGGCATCCCAACATATGGAGGTCGATGCAGCCTGCATTTGCCTGTATTTGGCCTCTTAGGTGGCACTAGCATCTGCACCTGAGGATCCATTGCTGCACCTTGTAATGCTTTCCTCAGCTGTAAAATGGGGGAAATGTAGGACAGAGAACTTTTTTCCTCTGCTTCTTCTCCCTGTTCCCTCAGCTATGCAGTGCAGTGGCAGGGACTTGGCTCAGTGCTGCAAGGTGACCAGAAGCACTACCATAGAGCGCTGGCTCCCAGCCTACCTCCAGAACTGTGGTTAGAGCACTGGGCACTAATAAAATCCCAGAGTGAGGGAAGGAAGCATCTCCTTCCCCTTGACCTCCTGCCCCTCCAAATGGTGGAGGCTCTAGCCTCTTGTCCAGCTGCCAGGAAATTCTAATGTCAGTGAGCAGAATGGCACAGGGGACAATGTGGCAGGCAGGGTAGTCTCTCATCCCCCTCATGCTTCCACCATAGGGGACGGGACACAGAGGGCTGTACACGAGGAGATTGTCTCTCCCAGATTCAGTGGGATCATGTCCCATTCCAGGCCCATTCTAAGCTACCTACTCCCTGAAGCAAAATTAGATTTGGTTCCGTAAACAAAGCGGGAAGCAAATATCACTGCCAGTTCGCTTTGTTAGAATGGAAACGAATATACTGAATTAGATTAATTCAGTATTTGCAGGGCCGGCCTTAGAATTTTCAGGGCCCTGGGCGAAGATTAAATACGGGGGCCCTGAAGACCCTACCCCTTTCCCCATGGTCCCACTCCCGCGGAGGCACCCTCTATGGGTCCCTGGAGGTTGTCGTATTTGTGGTCCCACTGGGAGAGAGTGGGCCCCCTGCACACTGCCCTGGTGAAACTGGGGGCTGATGTGGGGCCCCAGAAAAGCAAAGGTCAGGGCAGTTGCCCCTGGTTGCCCTGTGGTAAGATCAGCCATGGGCATTCATTATGAACATTTGTTTCAGCCCAACTATTCAATAATAATTCCAGTATTCAATAAAAACCTCAAATGAGAACAGTGCTAATAAAATGCCAAGACAGAATAGAACACTTTGGCTGCAGTCTTCTACCACTGAAGACAATGGAAGTTTTGCTATAGACCTTGATGGCAGAGGACTGTCCCTTTAAAACCACTTTTTTAACATTTAAAAGCGTTACTATGCCAACTAATACAGAATCAAAATGTAAAGGCTGGTCCCCGTATTTTCCATAGTTCCTGATTATTTTTCTCCTATTTATAAACATTTGAGAGTACAATAAGCATCTCACAAGAAGTTTCAGTGAGTCAGCAGGGCTTTATATGGACCAGCGAGAGACATATTTTTCACGTAGGTCTTTCCAAAGTTGCTTTCCCTCTTCCTCCTCCACCATCGGTATCTATTGTGCCTCAAGAGAGAGTCATTTAAAACAGGGAAACGAAAAGAGATCAACTTACCTTGGGTTTGTAGACCAAAATGAAAATGCAATGCTGGAATAATGGACTCAATGTCAAGGTTTCAAATCCTCAAATTGATAGAGTCTTATATGGTGACACTCTTGAAACTTTCTGGAGGGATGGATTTGCCTGATAAACAAAACCAAAACTGTTCTCGGTAGTATTTAGCAAAGACCTGAACTTTGTCTGTGGACTGGCTCGTCCCCAAGCTGAGTGTATTTGTGTGTGTGCGTTTGTCACTCTGCACTATTGATTTCTAAGGTAATGAAAGCATCGCTCTGTTCCACTGCTCGATGCCCCCTGGTTACATTGATTAACTGTACATCAGTGTTGTGCCTTTCTTTCTTTTTTCAATGCCATATACTCTTCATTAATTTTCCAGTTACGTTGAACAGAACACGTCATGAGAAAGAGAATATAAACATATTAAAATATTCACTATATTAGCCATCTGAAAAACACCAGATGCTGTATTTCGTAGCAGACTAAAATGTAGGATTTACAATTAACAGAAACTAGATTGCCCAGACTTTTCATTGAAGAGCAGATTAATGTAGGGATAGAACATGTCCTCTTTGTTCCTTCTGTTACAAGAAGAATCAAATTCTGCTCTCATTTACATTGGTGTACATTTGAAGTGGCTCCATGAGCGTGAGGCCATTCTTCCAGACTGAAACTTTTAAATGGACCTTAGGTTCTGTCATGGGGACATGGGGGCAACACACCCATTTGTGGGGAGATAACACACCCAGTTGGGGGAAGATGACACACATTTTGGGGATATGTGTAATGTAATATAAAGGGTTAACAGATTGTAAGCTCAGTTGGAGCAAGATACTGAATCCAGTTGCCAGAGTGGAGGGAGGTATTCCCTTTGTTATAACAAGTGGGCAGTTTATTGCCAAGCAACGGCCAGGTCACCCTGGCCACCTGATAAGAAGAACAATAGCAGCAGGAGACAGGAAGTCTCCGAGGCCTCCTGCGAGGAAGAAGAAGGAAGTTCTTCAAGAATTAGCTCTTCCATCTTGGACTTCAACAAGTTAACAGTTCAGTAGAGTAGCTGCAGCAAGAATGCAAAATATGGACTAAAAACGTTGCCATGAACTAAGACTTGAACCCGGTCTTCGACATCCAGACCGAGACAGCATCTGATGGACCTGTACTGCACCTCTTAGGGTAAGAGACAGTCAGGGAATATCAGTGGATTTAGAATGCGTGGACTTTATGTTTGATTTATTGACTTGCACTATCTGATCAACAGCCTTGTACTTGTATGTACTCAATATATGTTTTATAACCAAGCCTAGCATGCTTGTGTCTTTATTTGGCCTTGGGGAATTCACTTGGGGGTACTCCTATCTAGATGAGAACCTAGACGAATCTTTTTTATATTAGACAACCCCACTGCAAAGTCTTCCAAGCTACAGGTGGTCAGAGAACGTTCTCTGCATTACGGCTGGGCTGGGAGATCAAGAGGAGGCTTGGCTAGGGGCGCGGGCCTCTGAAAACTCCCTGATTGCAGTGAAGGTTTTCTGATCATGTGGGGACCCACGCTGGCACAGGCAACTGGGTTGCGACTGGCCTGGTGGGCAAACGGGGGGACAGCCTCTAAAAGGAGTGAGAAACCCCAAACGCTGGTGACAGTGGTGAGTCAGACCAGCACTCTGGAGTACCCCATTTGAACCCCGTAAAACACTTAAGAAGAGTGAAAACGGCTGGAGAGAAAAGCTAGTCTAAACCGGCTGAATTAAAAGTGAGTCAAGAAGCATAAAGTGCACTGACCACTAAGCGCCAATAGGTGGCATCAGAGGGCTGAACCTGATCTCTTAGTGCAACGCGAGGGGGGTTTTTTCATTAATTTCAGGGATAGAAAACTGAACAAAGATGGCTCAGAGAATAAAAGGCCTAAAAAATATGAAAAAGGATGACCTTATTGAGGAATGCAATGCAAGAGGCATAGATCCAGCTGGCCTTAATGTAGACCAGCTGAAAAAGAAACTCAGGGAGCACATGCAGCAGCTACCAGAAGGTGCATCCACCTCGCGCGACCTAGAGGACGACGCCTACGAGGATGAGACAAGGCCTATCAGCAAAGAATACCTGGAACTCAAGAAACTCCAGATCCAACTAGAAATGGAACGCATGAGGCATGAACAAGAAGAAAACGACAAACAACGGCAGCATGAGTTGGCAGTGCTACAGCGGACAGGAGCACTACCCCCTAGAAGTCCTCCTCAGCCAAGTCCTGCACCTACCATCCCAACCAACACAAGAGAACAAGGAATCCAACGTTAGACACAGCTGATCCCACCCTTCGATGAGAAGACATGCATCGAGGAATTCTTCTCTACATTCGAAAAGATCTGCAAACGCAACGAGGTGCCAGCAGACCTGTGGGTGCCAGTGATCGTCTCGAGACTGACGGGTAAAGCAATGTCAGTGTACAATACACTAGAGGGGTCAAACACAGCAGAGGGATCAAATGGTAATATCATTTTTGATTGTCTTAAAACAGCTGTTTTAGCTCGCTATGAAGTGACACCAGAAGTGTATAGAGAACGTTTTAGATCTCTGAAAATTGAGGGTATAACACACAACGAATATGTATGTAAGATGAAATATGCCTTTCACAAATGGGTGAAGGGGAGGGATGCACAAACGTTTGAGAAACTATTTGAATTGATGGCGTTAGAGCAGTTTCTGAATGTGTGTGCTGTACCTGTTAAATCACGTGTCATAGAAAGAAAGGTAACTACTCTGGACATGGCAGCAGAGATTGGGGATGATTACATCAGTACCAGAGCATTATACCAATCCAAGGGACCAAAGGGGGAGGGGGAACAACCCAAACCCCAGGGGAACAAGAGGTATAACCCTGACTATAGAAAATGCTTCCGGCCCAAACAAAACTGGGAAGGTCACGAGGCAACCCAGGCGGGGGGAGGAAGCCAAGGGGGAAACAGAGCCCCAACAAGAAGAAGACAATAGGTCCCCACAAGGCAAGCCCAGGGGAGCATCCGGTGGAAGGTGGGACAGAGATCCCCAGGCTCAAGGGCCAAACTCATCTCAAACCCCTAGGGGGGGCCATGGGAATTGCTACCAGTGCAACAAGCCAGGGCACCTAGCAAGGAACTGTCCAGACATAGAGAGTGGGGAAGAAACCTCAGCAAGGGCA
>QEPC01007499.1:5359955-5370292 GCA_003113815.1 Sphenodon punctatus | reverse complement strand
CCCCCCCCCCCCTTTCCTTTTTCTGAAGGAGGGACTCCCATGTCCTCAGTCTCTCTCCTTGTTCTTGGTTAACCCTCGCCTCCAGGCGAGAAGCCCCCCAGATTCCTTTGTTTCATCAGGCAGATCCAGAAGTGAGCGGAGGTTAGGAAGAGTGGAGTTGGTGAGCCCATGCCAGGAAAGGAGCCCATGGAAAGATCCACGAGCCCCGTGCAAAGATGGGAAGAGTGGCATGCCAAAGCTTGGTGCCAGGAATAGAGCTTGGGAAACCGGATGTTTTCCAGAGCCAGTCCCGAGTCCCCACTTGTCGCATGCAGCTTCCCAGCCAGGACAGCTAGTGGCGCGCAGCACGAGCGGCCCCCTTGCAGCTCCAAAAGAACTTTCAGCTCCAAAACATGAAGCAAGCCCTCCAGCAGGACCACCAGACTTTGGGAACTCGGGTTTGCTTTGGGAAGGTTTTTCGCCACCCGGAACATCTCTTTCACAGAACATTGGCCCACGAGAGAGGAACTTTGCATTTTGCTCCAACACTCCCGGCCACAGCGGTTGTTCCGGCTTCTAGCCAAAGCCCTCTTTAAGTTGCCTCAGCTCCTTCCAGCAGCTGAAGCGTATGGACTATTATGCCTTCTAGGGTACACCTGAATGGAATTGTCCCATCAAACGGAGCTCCTTGTTAAAGGTACAATTTGACTCAGCCCTTCTGGCCACGGGGTATCAACGGGGGGGGGGGGGTGGTGAATTATAATTTGGAAATTGGGACCTAAATTTAAGAAGAGATCCATTCCTCGAAGCATGCACGATCTCTCAAGGAAATTAGTAGGCCATGGCCAAGGCTCGCATGTGAATAAAACTAGATTAACCTGTGGTAATATCTTTGATTCCTCCAGACCTCCTCCAGAAGAAACCCAGGTGACTCTAGCCAGATTGTAAATATAACAGGCAGCTCCCAGGCGTACCTATGCCTATAATGTTTATTGATTTTCTTGTATGTATTGATTTCCCTCCCCCCACCAGGTATCCTTATAGTAATTTACTCCCTTAGATATTGTCCCCTCATATTTCATTGATGTTTATAGTTTAGTAGTTGATTGTTTAAATACCCCGGTCTATACTATATTGTGTTTTCCTTCTTCTTCCTGTTTCCTTCCACTCTCCCCCCCATTGGTTGTCCCCTCTGTCACCCAGAACGCTCTACCTCCACCATCTCATTGTGTGCCATTCCATCCCACAATTATGGGGGGAAGAGGGTCTTGCTGAACTGGGGTTCTAGGTACCAGTGTCCTAAGAGACTCCAACAGACTACTTTGGTCATAGATCTTCCAGCGGCTGGTGTTTTTACATGTTGTGAACCAACGTACTGAGCTGGGTAGGCTGCGGTTCAGGTGTGGCCCATCCCACCATGTCATTGTGGGAACTGTTTTAAACAGGTTAAAAGGTTCCCAATGGGGGGGACTGATAAGAATGGACCCCTAAATTCCCAAAAAATGGGTACTCCCCCCCCCCCACTCTTGCTATGTAAACTGAGGCCAAGGGACCTGAGAGAAAGGGCATGCAAACAGCCCCCAGGGACCAACAGAGGCCGGAGAACATGGGGATAGAGGCTTGACAGGGAAGCCCCCCCATACAAGGTGCACAAGCAAAATGGTGGGGGGGGGGTTGCAGGAGAAAAGTAAAAGGAAGGATCGGGCCCAACCACCCTAGCCCCTAGCAACAAGGGACCAGTCATGGAAAAATACCAGCCTAAGGTTGAGAAACAGATTGGAAGGGAGAGCCCTCTGAATAAAGAATGGGGTCATTAAGGAGAAGGGCTCACCCTGTTGTAACAAAGGTCTGGTAGCCATGACTCAGTGCCGCAACCTCCGATCCCTGCATTCCCTAAGAGAAACCAGACACACATCCATTGTACCCTAAAGGACCGTTGTTAGCCCTGGCTCTCCTCCCTGCGTCTTTTGTTTATAGTTTCCCCCTGTGTCAAAGATATCTTGTCCATCTTGTATAGCCTTTTTTGTTATGGCAGTACCCTCCCCTCGTTAGCCCATTGTACACCCCAAACGACCCTTCGTAGCCTCCCAAACTCCTTTGTCTGCACCCTTTAACTGCCCCTGGGTTTTTCCTCAACTTTTGAGAAATCTTGGGACCCAGATACGTGCAGATCACTCTCTGTGCGTGTCTGAGTTAAGAGATCTTCCAGACTCTGGTCTGCCCCTTCTTTCTTCCTCCATCCCCTGAACTCTGCTGGATCCATGGGCCGCCTGTTCCGTCTCAACAGGCAAGGAAAGGTAACCGCAGGTCCAGACTTTCCCAGCCAACTGGGGAAGCCCTTTTTCTCCCAGTCTCTTTCTTTCTCCCTGTCATGTTCTCTTGCTCCCCCTTGCTGAGCCAACATCGGAACACACCCCCTCTCTTCTCCTACAATCCCTGCAAACCACTTGTGTTTTCCCCTTGTTAAATCCCACCAGCCAGACCGAATGCGACCGAACGGAATGACCGAACCCAAACTCGACGACCGAACCAGACCGAACGACCAAACCCAAACCGCGATCTGTTCGCACATCCCTAAAACTAGTACAGGGGAATTGGGAGAAAGCAGATATAATCTGAAGTTCATTTATGGTGCAGTTACTGTTAATCTGTAGAAACTAAGTAGATGTTGACTTTAGTCGATGTTACGTTATGTCAATTTGTTGTGTTACGTACATTTCCTTATTGTTAAACTGGCATTTGACTATGTTTATAAAGTACCCTTAATTAAGTTATCCCTGAGTCTGGGCTGCCTCTGCCTCTCCTCATAGTGAGAAAAATTGTACCTTTTTTTGGTCCCTACACAGGGCGCTGCAATCTGTATACCCTGGCATACTAGGGTGCCAGCAGTGGCCTTTCCTTAACTCACCAGGGCCTAAGAAGGTTACCATTGTCCCCTCCCAACAGTTGGGTCACTGGCCATGCTGCAGTAGGGTATAGAGGGTTCCCTTCTTGCATTCTAGTGATAGAGTTACCCTGGAATAATGGAGCCAGGTGGATGTTGTGAGGTAGTTTGTCAGCCTCTTTAAAAAAAAAAAGCTCTGAGCAGAAAAAGTCTGAAGTACAAATTTGCAAGTTATTTAGTGGAACAGGTTAAACAAATAACTGGAATAGATTAGGATGACTTTGAAGAATCCCAAGCATTGTGTGCTGAGGGGGAGAGGAGTGGGTGGGAGGGGGTTTGGCAGCAGGAAAAATACAAAATCTAGGACTTTCCAGTGAGCAGGTATGGTGCATTCTAAAGGGGAAAAACCCTTTCCTGGAGTTTAATAATCTTACCAGGATTTGGGGAATTCCCTCTAAGCGCTCATTTTCAAACTGGTGATTGAAATGGTGTCATTCATGACTTCACAAACTTGAGTGGGAAAAATCTATAAAAAGTACTCCCAAACCTTGCACAAGATTTTGACTGGAATAACATGGAGAATAGCAAAGAGCTGGGCCTGTCTACCGACAGGACTGTGAGCTGCTGGCATAGCATGTAATTTAAATCCATTCACTGCCTTTAGGGAAATTCCAGGGAACTTCCCAAAAGCTGGGAGAGAAACAACTGCTCTTTCATCTTTCTTCTGACTCACCCCACAGACTTTAAAGGAATAGGAGATGTGCATAACTTAAATCATGCTTTGATGTAATAATTAGTCAGTAATAATTATCAGAGCCGAAACAGGCAGCACAATAAATAAATATTTGTGGGTTGGTGTGGGTTGTTTTTTGTTTGTTTGTTTTTTTGGTTGTAATTTTGGATAGGTTGTAGTCGACTCGAACAACATTCACCATTATTTTGTATATAATTATATAATGTAACCTGTAATGAGGGAAGTTGTTATGCTGGGACCGGAGGTGAGTGTGTTTTACTATTACTGTGCAGCTGCAATAACTGCTCCCAAAACATTCAGATTAAAAGGGCTTTGGGCAGGGTGAGTGAGTTGCTTTCATTCCCAATATAAACGAGGTCTTGTCTACACTACACACCAACCTCAAGTTAATTTAGCTTGATCCGAGTTACCTCAAGATAATAGTGTCCAGGACGACCTTGGGCTTTACACACCTGCCCGCTATCAAATCCCACCTCCTTATGAGCACAAGGGAAGGATTTTCCAAGCCCTTGGAGGAGGGGTCCAGCAGTGGGAGCACTAAAATGTTTGCTGCAAGACTTCCTGTCCCATTTCAGCCACATCCCACCACCTCCTGCTTGCAGTTGTAGGGGCAGAGTGTGCTGTGTGTATGACTGCCTGGAGCCAGACCAGGAACACAGGGTCTCTCCAAACCAGAGGCTCTCAGCGTCTTTCCAGTCATGAGTGACATAAATTACTACTTGGGAGCACTGCATAATTTGCATAAATGATTTGCATAAATATGCACAGATTAAATCTCCCCTCTGCAATTCAATTTAATGGAAATTGAGATAATCAAATAATCCCAGCTCACATTGACTTTAATGGATGAGGAACTGTTTCAAAGTGCTCCCGGTCACTAATGACAGCTGGCTTGGGGAGCACTTCACACATTGCCCGAGCACTCTGGTGCTCCCGAGCACCATGTTGAGAATCCCTGCTCTAAACACTAACCGACTTCTGGTAGTGGTGGGCTCCATTGCCAAACCTGACAAGACTCCTGCATTGAGGGAAAGAGTAATGCGTTTGCGTTACTGCTCCCGCTCTCTTGCTGTGCAATCAGTTACCTCCCACTCCTCTGTGTATTCCTGCAGGGTACTAAAACCAAAGCAGCCTGCCCTGTGTCTCTCAGAGGAGCTAACTGGCTGCTTGCTGACTGGAAACTGAGCAGCAGAAAGCAGTAAAAGTAGCTGCTGACCTGTGGTCAGGTCTTTTCTGGGCTTCTTAATCCATTTAGCTGCTCAGGAAGGTCCTCATCAGACAGGATGGGCATGTTTCCATCTCACAAGTGGTGGACAGAGGTTATGAGAGTACTTTCAGTACCCTGGGGCATATTTCATCTGGCCCTGTAGGTTTGAATTCATTCAAAGTAGCTAGGTATTATCTGTCCATATCTTTATCTACCCGTTATCTATGTATGCATAGTACAACTTGAATTCATTCAAAGTAGCCAGGTATTCTCTGACCACCTCTTTATCTATTACTACTACTAGTAGTACTACTAATTTCTATAGCACTACTAGGCATACACAGTGCTTTACAATTACAGATTTTGGGGACAGATCCCTGCCTGGTGGGTTTACAATCCAAGATGGATAAGGAACAGGGAAAGACAGACACACATACTCCCATTTTACAGTTGGAGAACTGAGGCTGAGAGGTTGTGACTTGCCCAAGGCCACCCAGTAGCCCTTCTCCCTTATCTATGTGTGCACAGTACAGCTCACTTTGGTGTGTAGAGGGGAATGTAGAGCTAAGCAGATGGACATGCACTGACCTGCCTACTAGGAAATTGAAAATGTTACCATCATTAATCTCAGGCCACCAGGTCCTAGTTCAAAGCGGACCAAGTTGTGTGTGTGTGTGTGTGTGCGCGCGTGTGTGTGTGTGAGAGAGGGGCGGGTTGGGGGGGATTCAGCCCATTTTCCAAGTAGTTATAGAGGAGTCTGAAAAATTCCAGAAATGAAATGAAAATAAAAGGATGCTGTTTTCTACAACCCCCACCCCAAACCACATTGTACATTCATCTCTAATTTTGTACAATTGTTTGTACGGGCCTATATAAGATATATATTTATGTATGTATATCTTTGTGATGATGTGGACAAAGAAGGGACCAAAAAAATTACAAGCCACCTTTTCTGGTAAAAGCAGGAATGACTAACAAGCATCTCAGCTTACAAAAACACTGTCTTGTTTTAGGCTGAAAGGCAAATATAAATACGCCAGTTACACATTCCCCCGAGGACTGGCAAAGGTCCTGTCGCCATAGTAACTCCCTCCATGGGTCTGCTTTGCTGAACAAGTTTTCTGGCCTTTCCCAGCCCCAAATTACTGAATAGGAGGAGCTTTGCTGTTGTCCATTCCTTCCTCCTGTGTGTGACTGACTAGTAGAGAGCAAGTTAGTGGGAAGGAGGGGTGAGCTCTGGTGCACGCTAGCTTACTGCCTGATCTAACAAGTGCAAATGCCGTCTCTGCAGCAGGATGCCTGCATTCTCACTATCCTGTCCCTCTGGCTTTTTGTGTTAGGAGAAGCAGCTACCAGAACCTACTATATTGGGATTGTGGAGGAGAAGTGGGACTATGCACCAACTGGGAAGAATCTGATTACAGGACAAAACCTCACCGAGGATGAGTAAGTCAAATCGGATCTTTATTGATGCCCCCGTGGAGAAGTCATTGGGCTGACAATGTTGCTTTTAAAGTTTGACTCTCTTCTATGAATTTGGTCTTTTTTACCTCTTTGGCTGGTGGTGTTGCAATGTGCATTCAAGACCCATTCTGTCATTCACTCGGGGTCAATGAATGGAAAGACTCTCCATTGATTAGGGTGGGAGTTAGGCCAGCCCAGGCCTTTATTATCAGATGTCTCAAATGAGTTGCTTCCATTTTTGTACTAATTAAAGGGGAAGGATACTTTCTGAGGCATTTATCAATGGATGAAGTTGGGGTGAATTAAAATGAATTTAGAATTTACCACACCTGAAAGTAATATAAATATATTACTTCAATATAATATATTTAAAAATTCCAGGTATTTGCTTCATAGGATAAAACTTTGGATCTGTTTTTGAGTGTTTGTAGATCTCATCAGAAGTGAAATCCAATCTTTTTGCCACTTGTGTTATTATGCATTTCTATAATACTTTCAGTGTTCAAAGTGCTTTATAATCCTTATATAGTTTCTCTTTAGAACAATCTGCAAGGTAGGCCAATATTATTACCATTTTTTGGATGGGAACTGAGGCTGATAGTGACTTGCCCAAGTCAAGCCAGTGAGTTCATGGCTATAAGACAGGAATTTAATCCTGGTCTCTGAGGTTAGGGCCAACACTTTATAGTTCATCTTTTTGTGCAGCTAAAAAGGGAAAGGACCTGGTTAAACTGGGGATCTTTGCCCACTGCAGAATCATTGGAGATAAAATAATTCAGTATCTTTGGGCAAATGAGATAAGTAGAAGGCAGTTCATAGAAGCATAATGCAGATATGGGACCCAACAGAGCAGAGGTTTTCAAACTATGGGTTTGGACCCTGAATGGGGTCGTGCCATCTGTGGATGGGGTCACAATCCCAATTGATCCTGGTATTTTGTATGCCTTTGTTGCTGCCTAGGGCCACAGGATTATGTTTAAGTCTCAGAATGGGGAACTCAGGCAAGTTTGAAAGCATCCACAATAGAGGATGCTTCTTAAATACAGGCTCCTTACTTGGAGCCTGTGAGTAGTCCCAATGATCTCAACTGGACTTAAACAGGTTGGTGCTAACAGTCTGAATTTAGGCACAGGCACAGGTTTGAGTATCAGGGGCATAAAACCAGGAGGGGGTGGCCAAGACACTTCCAGGTACTGGACTGGGAAAGCCCTATTGGGTATTGGCCCTACAGGCTTGCTGTTTACAGACCAGTGTCATATGACAGGGGAAACCTCACCCTGAGGGCCTCCTATTTCTCTGCAAATTTCAGTTCTCTGCCAATCCTGGAAGCTGGAGCTACTGCCTGTTCACCCTTCCTCTTGGCCTCTTTGGATTTCTTATAGCATTGTTCTTCCTTAATAAAGTTAACCATTGTTTGGCCACTTCAATACTCAACAGGGCCCCTAATTTCAGAGGCGAAAAATTGAGGGGATTGTCCCTGATCGCTTGAAGTAGGCACCATAGCTAAGCCATATAGGCCAAATTCTAGGCCCAATGACACTACAATAACCCCAAAGAGTGCAGGCAGCTGAAGACTGAATCTGGGGCATTACTCATCACTGCAGCATCCTAACCGCTCTGAAAATTAGATACTGGACCCCTCCCAACTAAATGAAGGGGATAAATTAATTGGAGATGCTAAAGTAATTGCTAAAGCATCATTAGGCCCAATGACAAAGTTGCAATGTCAAGAGTAATTACCACAACAAGGGACAGTCCCAGTGAGATATCAGAAGGTCACTCTTCAGCTAGCAATACATCAGGAGTTCTGCTAAGATTTTATAGGTACCAATCTTATATCAATACATAATGAAGAAGGCACATTAGTATGTGAGTAACGTTAAGTATGTAAGTAGGCCCACTGAAGTCAATGGGACTACTCATATGGGTAAAAATCCACATGCATAAGTCCTTTGCTGAAGTGTGTTCACTCTCTTTTTCTACTGCTTGAGAGGTCACTGGGCCTCAGTTGCCCGCTTCTTATGCATCTGCTCAGCAGCTGGGATTGGGCTGAGTATTCTTTCCCTTTTGGCCCTTCCTCTGTCGTCCACTGGAAAGTGTGGGTTATATGTCTCCCTCTGTGTTCAGCCTGCACAGTCTATGTGAGTCTGTTTCAGTCCTTGGTGACTTGGCTGGACTGAAGCTGCAGTCATCTGGCTGTTTTTACACGGGTTGTGGTGCGGGGGGGGGTGCACAGCAACGCACATCGACACCCCCCACGNGTGGCCATACCTCTCCTTTAAAAGAGGACGGTTATGAAAAATACATAGTGCAGGGCTGCACTGGAAACAATGCAGCCCTGCAACATGCATTTTTCATACACGTCCTCTTTTAAAGGGGAGGTATGATCAGCATAGTGTAGACGGGTGCACAGCAACGCACATCGACACCCCCCACGATCGCTGTTTTTGCCGATTGCTCTGTGTGTACGCGATGGGTGGAGGTGGCTGTGCATGCATGTTGATGAAAGTGGGCACACCCACCCACTGCAGATTTCACACAAGTCTCACGCACACTTGAACACCCAGATTTCTGGGTGTTCATGCGTGGGTGCCGCCCGTGTAAAAAGGGCTTCTGCTTTTTGCTGCAGAGGTCCCTGGGCCAGTCTCTGCTTGTGTTAGCCAAGATAGCATCTGTTGTACTGCCTCAAGGGAAGTTGAGTGGCATGGGTCTTAGAACAGACCGGGTAGAGGAAAGATCTCCCCCACCCTCAATTATTTCTTGGGGAAGGGAGGAATTTTCTCCCTCAGATTTCATGTACTGCCTCTGCCCCTCCCCTCCCCACTTCTGTTCTCCTAGGTCAGGTGAGCTGGACTGAGATTTTAAAAATGGCAGCAGCTCTGGCCACTTCTGTCAGCATGAGTTCTGGACAGGAGAGCAAGGAACATGGGTCCGACCTGTCTGTGAGATCTCCATGGAGGAGGGGTGTGACGGGGTCTCTTTGGGACAGGCTGCAGCGGTAAGGAAAAGGCTGTCTGATGCTGATTGCCGACGCACCAAAAGGAGACAGGACACAAAGTGTTGGGTTTAAACGGCCGCACTCTTTATTAAACCAAATTATATGACTTGCAATCAGGTGGGGGAAATCGCCTAGAGCAATGTGGGTCCAGTACTTGAGCACCATCCTAACATCAGCCAAACAGGGATGGTTTCGATGTACATCGATTACCACCCCTCAAACCAAACAATGTCTCCCCCTCGTCGTGGCACTTGCCACATGCGAGGAGAACCAAACTCCTTCTGGAGCTGAGTAAGGAGGAATGGGTCTGCAGGCGGGGGACCACACGTCTCCCTACCGCCCTCGCTGACCCCCCCTCCCAGGGATTCCACCCCACCGGTTGCCATACCCCTGCTATTCCGGTGGGTGTGACCTCCCCATCTCTTAAGGAGATGACTCGTGCTTATCAACTTCTAACCTATGATTCAATCCTCAGTACTGGACCCCTGCCACTAAGGGCTCGCCGAGTATACCTGGACGAGCCCGACCCCCACCTTCCTAACTATTTCAACAACTTCCTTTACCAACCCTCTAAAACCTGCTCTAGCTTCTCCTTCAGGAACTTCAAGTAGTGCTCGTTTCCCTCAGATGACAAATGTACCCAATCTCTGCAGAACAACTCCGACCGTTTATGGGACAGGGTGTAGCTGCAAATCCAGTCACCTCCCAAATTTACCAACCACCTCCCCACATCCTTACTGATGTTCTTCCGGGCCTTATCTATCTTTCTAGGGTGAACCCCTCTTCCCCATGAGATTCGTTCTACCAGGTCGGTCCATATAATTAAAGCTAATGGAAAATGCTGCTTTACCTCCCCATAAGTCCCCTTTGATCATTCTAATAAGGTGTACCCCATTGACTTTGATCATTCTAATAAGGTGTACCCCATTGACTTGGGGTAAGTCATCTGCAAGAACTGGTGAGGTTGCAGCTCGTCTGCATACGCTCCCAGCATCCTCGGCTGTCATCGCTCGAGGACACCACGACTCTCCTGGGGCTTGGCCTTCCTGCC
>QEPC01007499.1:5324260-5352869 GCA_003113815.1 Sphenodon punctatus | reverse complement strand
CCTAGGGGCAGGGACCGTGTCTATTTTATTACTTTGTAAAGTGCCAGGTACACTGCTGGCGCTATATAAATGTTTGTTTATAATAATAATAATCTCGCTCAAATGCACAACGATGATGTCAGGAGGTTGTCCCCTATAAGGCCTACTGAGTGTTGGCAGAAGGTGATGCCATCTCATGCCACCCCAACCCATCCAGTGGATCTCTGCCCGTGCCAACAGGCCAAGCTGTGTTCCCCATCTGGTTAGGCTGGCTTCCTTGCCAGCCCAGCGCACCAGACTGTGTCACACTATCCAGATCTGCTTCCGACACTGGAGGGGTTCACCTAAGAATGAATGGAAAACATTTTTTTAGACCTAGCGGTGGTGCGGGGGCTGGCGGATGTAGGACCGGAAGGCACCTGACCGCCATCGACCTACTTTTCTTATACTGTGGTCTGACAACCCAGCTGCTGCCGCAAAGCTGGCAGCCCCTATCTGGAAGGAATGGGTTTCATATTGCTCAGCCGGCAAGCCCACTTGTATCACAGCAGCGCGCATGACAGACGCGAACTGGTTCCTTGTTAACAACTGCCCACCCGCGTGTCGAAAAAGGGAGCCAGAGACCCTTGAGCGTATGTTCAAGTATGCCTCAACTGCCTGTACTGGGCAGAGATTGGTGTTCTCAGACCGGGTAAGCCTAACCACTTGCCCCCTCACCCTCTGGTCTGTTTTGGAGTGGCGGATCAGTAAGGACATATGTACTGACTCGATGTGCACATCTGTGACATTAAGCGCCTACCTGTATTGTCCCTGGCTAACTTGGACACAAGTTCACTCACACAGAAGGCCCCGAAGAATGCTAAACAGAGAAACTTTGTAGTTATCATAACAAACATGAGGTAGGATCCCGCAGTGGTCCAGCAGGACAGTAGGAGTGACGGGTGCCCTTTGATCCAAGGTCTGGCCCCTCTCCCTGGCCCAACTCTCCAAGAGGCACCTGGCGAAGAAAACCCTGTCAGGGGGTGGGTGCCCCGCCAGGCTACTCTTGAAACCCAATGCCGCCAATTTTCTGGCTATGGTGCCCGGTGCTGCCCCACTCCACCTAAGGTGGAGGGCAAACTGGAGCATCTGCGACTCGGGGATCGGGAAACCTAATTCCCACCCTTGCACCTGCCAAAATTCCTGAAATTGGCGAAACGCCTGGTCGTAGGCGGCCCTTGTTGGCGGGGCCAGCGATCCCTGGACTGCAGAGTGGAGTTCTAGGACCCAAGGCTCCACACCGATGGTGGCAATGGTTCTGGGTTCGCCCTGGCTTGGGGGACCAGCAGACAGAAACGCTCCATCTGGAAGCGAGAGAGGGCATCGGCAACACCATTGTCAATGCTGGGCACATGTCTAGCCCAGAAAAGAATATTGTAATTTAGACAGGTGAGCATGAACACCCTCACTATCTTCATTACTCGAGGTGAGCTGGAGGACAAGGTGTTTATGATGTGCACAACAGCTAAGTTGTCACACCAGAACAGCACCATGTGGTTTGCTAACTCTTGTGGCCACAGGTGAACTGCGAGCACGATGGGGAAAAGCTCAAGGAATGTAAGGTCCTTTGTGACCCCGGAGTCACTCCATTCATCAGGCCAGGGGGCCGCCGCCCACCTGCCCCTGAAAAATACCCAGAACCCAGAACCACCCGCTGCATCGGAGTGCACCTGTAGCTCTGCCTCAAGCAGCAGCTGTTTCCTTCAGAAGCTGACACAGTTCAAATTTGCCAAGAATGATGCCCATGTTCCCAAGTCCTCCTTTATTTCCCTGGTAATCCTAATGTGGTAGTGGGGGTGGGGGGGAGTGTTGCCCCGCAGTTTTGCATACAGGCAGGACAAAAAGGCCCGACCCGGTGCAACCACCCTACGTGCAAAATTAAGGCTCCCAATTAGCAATTGAAGCTTACGGTCCATCACCTTGGTGGCCCACAGACACTCCTCCACCTTTTCCCGCAATGATCTCAGTTTGTCCTGAGGTAGGCGAGACACAGATGCAACCGTGTCTAGCTCTGTCCCCAGATAGGTCAGCCTCGTGGCTGGCCCCTCGGTCTTCTCTGGAGCCAGGGGGACTCCCAGTTTGTCCACCGTCCTCTGGAAGGTCCGCATGAGCTCCAAACACTCATTCGTTCCAGCCCATCCGATGAAGAGGAAGTCATCAAGATATTTTGTGACTTCCCCCGCATCAGCCCACCGCCACACTATCTACTCGATGAGGGTGCTGAACCTCTCGAATGCTGAGCAAGAGATGGAGCACCCCATCGGCATAGCCTTATCATAATAATACCACCCTCTAAAATGAAAGCCCAGGAGTGGGAAACTTTCAGGGTGAACTGGCAGCAGACGGAAAAGCTGACTTGACGTCGCACTTAGCTAACATGGCACCTGGTCCACACTGCCGGACCAATGCTAGTGCTGAGTCAAATGAAGTGTACTGTACCGAGACAAGCTCCCTTGGGATGGAGTCTACCGAGCCACCCCGCAGGTGGGACAGGTGGTGAATCAGCCGGAATTTGCCCGGGGCCTTCTTTGGTACCACCCCCAACGGTGAGGTGACCATGTTGGAAAAAGGAGGGGTTCGGAAAGACCCCGCCACCCGGCCCTCAAGTCACTCCTTATTGATTTTATTCTGCACTACTGTTTCCAATCCCACTACCGATTTTAAATTCGGGGAGACCTTCCGCTGCGGAATGTTCCCTGCTGGGATCCTAAAACCTAATCTAAAACCCTCAGTGATGTAGGCTACCTCTTCCTGGTTGGGGTATCCCAGGAGAGGAGACTCGAGCCTGTCCGGCCTAACTGGTGTGGGGGCCCTTGCCACCCCCACCTGCTCCGCGCTTTCCTGCTCCACCGGGAAGGGGTTTTCCTTTTGTACCTGGTTTTCCCTGGGGACAAGCTGCAGCAGGGTGGAAACCCGCACAGTTTGGGCAAGTGTGCCGAAACCTGCAGGCAGTCCGGGAGCACCTACCTGTCCGGTTATACTTTCAGTACTGGGCGGACGTGCTAGTCGGGCTCTTTTTCCCTTCCTCCTGAAAGGACTCAACTACAGAGGAGGCACCACCTTTAGCCAGCAAATGGCTGCTATCTGAACAGGGAACGTTGCCCAAACCACTCATACAATTAAGCCACAAGTCATTTGCGTGCAAGTCCCATCGAAGTCCTGGGGTATAAGCAGCCTGGTGTCGGAACACCTTGTCATACCTGAGCCAGGGTCTGGTGGGGCCTGCCTCATACGCCCTTCGCATGATATCAGCGTATTTAAGTAAATCTGCCAAGCACCTGGGAAATGCCTGGATCATAACCCCATGGTAAATTGAAAAGGCAGCCGTCCAATTGGACCAGTTAATGTATTCACTCCTCCATATCCACTCCCTGGTGGCTGGAAGAAGGTGGTCACCTAGTGGGGCGGAGACATCCATGTACCCACCCCCCATAGAGGGTCACTGTTTTACAGGCTCAGGCGCCCGGGGCATCACAGTTGTGGGGGGGAGAACCAGTGTGGGTAAGGCTGCTGCCGAGGCCCAGATTTGGAGGGCCTGTCCCCACAGCGCAGCAGCCCGACCCTGCTGCCCATCATCAGGAGGTACCTGCGAGGGGTAGTTTAGGCCCCCCGTATGAGGGGAAGGTGGTACCATGACGGGCACCTATGCCCCTTTACACCGTAGTAACTGGGTTCGGCCAACCTCGCCAAGGGTGGGAGAAGCACTGATGGGAAATCCCCCCGCTGCTGGCTCGGCAGCCGCTCCCTCTACCACCGCCCTGGGGCCCCAAGCACCCGCTCCAGGTAGGGGGTCACCACCTCACCTTCAATCTGCTGCCAGCTTGTGTGGAGTGACCCATACTGGGCTGGTGCTTGTGGGGCATGCTGCTGGACCAGCGCCTGGATGGCCCGCTCGATGGCCTCGACCCTCAGGCAGAGATGGTCTTCTTCCCTCCTCTGCAGCCTCGTGTTCCTGTCCCTGTCCATTGCTTGCATGCCCCATCCCTGCAATACACGAACTGGGGCCCCTCTGGTCGGCCCAAAGATGGGGGCGTGCCCAGGGCAGCAGCAGCCCCCAACTGCCCCCCCTGAGAGGGGGTCGTGGGCAGGGAGCCGACGTTGGGAACCCACATTCACTGGCCAATCTCTCGCGGCCCCTAGTGCCCAGCCCTCATTCATCTGGCCTGCAGGGACCAATAACCCCGGGGAGAAGGGGGGGGCCCTGCTCCTGCAAGCCCCACCATAACGGGGTTGGTTCACTGCCCATGAGGTGCCCGGTTGTGCACCCTACTAGATGTGCCCTGGTCTTCAAGATATCGGGCGGGGGGCACAATACTCCTGCCCCCCTGCCTTGGGATGCTCTGTGCCATGACCCCCCATCTCCGGGTGCCCCGTTGCCCCACACGGGAGACGAGAGGTCCAGAGGGGTGGAGGGCAGAGCCCTGGCCTGCTCCCCAGCCCCTCCCAGCCCCCCAGCCACCAGGGTCCTAAGTAAAGCCTCACAGCCTGCCAGTCTCTCACTCAGGGGTGGGTCCGCCCCTCCCCCCACCTGCCAAACCTGGAGGCTTAAAGCCCCCCTCACCATGCCCCGGCCCCACAGGCCCCGGGGGTTCAGCTGGCTCCGATCCTGCGTTCTGAGGTGCCCCCCACCACTTATTCATGGCGGCGACTGTCGTCTTCTTGACCTTGCCCATCCCTGGGCACACTGTCTGGCAAGCCGGCAACTACTGGGGTTGGGGTGGGGTGCTCGCAGCACAGTACACTGGCTTGCTGCGAGTGCTGCTTCTACATTGGGCTCCCACCTCCAAGTGAGGTTGGAGCCGTTCCTCAATGCGGAGTTAGCTCCGCCCCCTGTCACGTGCCTGTGGCAAAATGCCCGTGTTTCCCTACAGAGTACCCTAGACAAACACTCTGCTACACCCTATCAACCCCCACTCCCACCCCCAGGGCCTGGACAAATGCAAGGTCACAGGACAAGTGTTCTGGGCATGCTCCAAAAGCCAAGGACAGGGATCAGTATTTTAAGGTGAATGCCATGATGTTTCACCTAAGTGACATCACAGGTCAGAGGGCTCAAGCAGTTCACCTGGATTGGAGAAACCCATACTTGGGGGCGATTCCCAAAGGGGAGGAGGGATCGAGCTTAAAAAACCAGGACACACCCCTCTGTCTCTGACTTTCTCTTTCGAAACTGGATCACGCTGCTGGCAGGGAGCCAGCTAAGACATATGCCTCACTTGTTGCTACCTGCACAAGTGATGAGAAGGGGCCTGTAAGTACCTGCAAGTGCCTTTCTACCTTCAGTCCTAGGAGGCGATTACTCAAACCAGGGGACATCAGAATCCCCAAGATTTGTGGCTCTATTTTAAGTTTGCTTCTACCTTTATCCTAAGCCTTTTCCTTTAGCCTTGTTGCCAAACCTGTTTTTCTACTTTTGTCAAATAAAGCACCTCTTTTGTTTTGTAAAACAGATGTGTCTATGCCTGTAGTTTAAGGACCAGTGGCTGGAAAGAAAAAAGGCTCTGGTACCCTTTAAAGGTTAGAAGGATTTATAACCACAAAGGGGAGTCCTTGCAAGACACATAGGTTCCAGCAGCCCTGCCTACGGAAAGCGACTCTAGGGGGACTGACCTCAGCAGGAGGGGTACCCGGGGAGCCGTGGGCAAAGAGCTAGAGCTGGGTGGGGTTCACATATCCGGGAAGGTGTGAATCCCTTTAGTTTCCTGGTTCCCGGTGGTGGCAGCGATTTTTAGATGTAACCCAGTAAGGCGGGTGGCTTCGCTGTATAGCGCCCCATGCTGCGTTTCATCACACGTGGTGGCAGCGCTGGTCAAATCCACAAATGGCCAGGCTTAACATTCACAGATAGGGAATCTGCATTCCCCAAGCAGGTTTTTTTTTTGTGGCACACAAGGCAAGGTTTTTTTTCAAAGATAAACTGGAAGCAACTGAGTCCTTTTAATTTGGCTGCGGGTCAACGTGACAGGGCTTAGAGAAATGGCAGAGCACTACAACAAGATGACTAAGGAGGAGAGAGAGGAGGAGTGCAAGAGGAGAAAGATTGACTTCTCTGGCATGAATAACTGTAGAAGTCAAGGCCCTGGTAGAATGGGATGGAATTCAGGCTCCCGTGCCGGCAAGCTCGAGTGCCAGGGCGAGAATGCTGAGACTGACTGTCTCTCAAGCCCCTCCAGGTGGACCCAAGAGCAGAGGGAGCTGATCCGTGAGCAGAACCGCCTCAGGGAGAGGGAGCTGGAGAACCAGGCGGAACAATGCAAGCCCCAGGCGGAACAACACAAGCATGAAGAGGAACAACGCAAGCACGAACGTGAGGAGCAAGAGGAACAAGACAAGCATGAACGTGAGGAATGACGAAGACACGAACGTGAGGAGCGAGAGGAAAGACAGAAGGAGAGAGAGGCCCAGGAAGCCCAGCGCATACACGAGGCGGAGATATTACAAATGAAACAGAGACAAACTAACCCCCAAGGACTTCACCCCCTTCAAAGAGGGAGAGGACCCAGAGGTGTTCCTGAGCATCTTCGAGAAACAGGGTCGTAGGTGGGAACTAGGGGAGGGGGAGTTTATGGCTGGGTTGGTAACAGGAACGATGTCTGCTGTGTTAGATGATTTGCCCATTGAATCTGCTAATGATTACCCCGCTTTTAAAGAGGCAGTGCTCAAGCGTTATAAGCTGGGGCCAGACCACTTCAGAAAGCGATTCCGCACACTGGCACCCCAGCAAGGGCAATCTATGGTCGAGTTTGGGGCCCAGTTGAGGGAGGCCTCTCGCAAGTGGTTGGAGGGAGCGAAAGCAGATACTAGGGACAAGGTAGTAGAACTAATGCAATTAGACCAGTTTGCATTTCGTCACAGTGCCAATGCAGGCACTTGCAGCCAATCAGCCGTGCCAGGGTTGCCTAGCAACCCCCACAGGGTTCCATCCCTTTCCGGCGCTCATGCCAGCATGGCCGTTTCCCCGCCCGGGGCTGAAGCCTCGCCGGCGCTTCGAAGAGTCCCTGCCGTGTCCTGCCTCCTGTCCCAGGTGGGCGTGGCAAGGGGCCTACCACTCCCCTCCCATGGGGAGGGGGGTGGAGGCAAGTCTGGGATAGAATGTAGAGGGTTTTGAAAAGGAGAGAGGCAGTTGGAACCAGGGGAAAGAGGGAGAAGGAGAAGGACTGGGGACTCTCTAAGAAAAGAGTGTATGGTAACTAGTGGACTGCCGTGAAGACAGAGGAAGGTTGCCCGGTTTCAAGGGGCAACTGAGGAAGGCTGCCTCTAGGTTGTATAAGTACTGTGGAACCACAAAGTGGGGACAGGAGACAGCAGGGTTCCTCTTTACAGCTCCCACTACTGTGAACAGTGAGGACTCAGAGGGAGAAATTGAAAAAACCAATTCCAGAATACAGGACCAGGAGGACTATAGTCTGGTTCCTGTAAGTACGTGGATTGAGGGTCTTTTTAAATGAGCGGAATTTCTTTCGCAGTTTAAACTTGTGGCTCTGGGGAACCCCCGGGGTGGGTGGGCTTTAGATGCTCCTTCGTGAATTGGATGCCACCTGGGTGCCATTAGAAACAGCAGTGCAGTGGAACTCCTGGGTGTTTTGAGACGCGGCATAGATAAAACCTTGATTATCGGGGTCTTATCTACGCCGTGTCTCAGAACAGCCAGGAGTCGCACGACGCTGTTGTTTCTAATGGTGCCTGGGTGACTTCCAGTTCACAGAGGAGCGTCTAAAGCCCCCCCTCCCACCCCGCAGGGGTTTCCCAGAACCGCAGGTTTAAACTGCGGGAGAAATCCTGCTCGTTTAAAAAGGCCCTCAGTGTTGCAACCTGGGTTATCATGGAAGGACTCTTTGTAACCAGGACTCTCTCTTTACTCTATCAAGCAGAAACCCAGCTGGACTCAATTCTCCCACCTGTGTTTATATAATATTGTTTTGTTTTTACATCATTTATTCTTCAGGTTAAGTTTGAAAACCTCTGGGTGTTCAGCCTCCGTTGGTTTTTTTAAGGGGCTTATAGCCCACCGCAAGGCAATCCATCGCAAGGGGCATCCTTGGGGTTGCCACCTGTCGCATGGAAGGAAAATGGACAATACTAAATTGTATACATTTTCATGAGATGGCTCATGTGGATTTATAGCAACTTAAAATAGTCCATTACCTAATATTAAGGGCTAATCAAAATAAGTAAATATGTGCACGGTTAGGGTCAGGCACATGGAAGTGCCATGGCCCAAGATGGTGATGCCAGTTCAGAATTTCAGTTGCCAGATATCTAGCAGCGCAACCTGGATACTGGACAAAGAGCCTAATTCCTGGACAAGGGGCAATGTTAGATCTTCCCTCTACTTGGAACCTTTGTTCTGTCATTGTTGTGTGGTAAGTTTCTGAAACCACAGAGAAAGACACACGTCTCCACCCATAAAGGCAGGCTCCTGCTTGAGTTTAAAGCTGGATTTGACAGTATGATGGTTATTGTTGGCTAAAAGAACCTTTGGTTGATTTAGCAGGTGTAGGACATGATGACTCCCCAGCCTTTTAATCATGTTTAGTAGCGCTAACAAGATCATGGGGGCTATTTGCATGAGTATTAAGCACTAGTTTTTGTATAATTGGCCTTAACCTATTTTCCCCCTCTGTAGACATGCAGGTGTATTTGTGATGAGAGGAGCTAACAGGATAGGCCGTGTTTACAAAAAGGCTGTTTACAGACAGTTCACAGATAATACCTACACACAGGAGATCCCCAAACCATCCTGGCTTGGGTTCCTAGGTCCCGTCTTGAGGGCTCAAGAAGAGGATACTGTTATTATTCATTTGAAGAACTTTGCTTCCCGCCCTTACTCTCTGCATCCTCATGGAACCTTCTACGACAAAGATTCTGAAGGTAAAAACTAGTCATAGATAGGGCTTCATTTTTTGTTTTTAAATCTTTGCCTCCCTCACTTCTTATAACCAGGGACCCTTATAACCAGGGACCCTCACTTCTTATAACCATGTTCACTGCGTTTCCCCCCACTGACATAGGGGAAACGTGGTGAACACAGGTCTCTGCTTATTACATAAGTGCTTGCTGCAAAGTTTGTTCAAGTCAATAGGGATTTTCTATTGACAACAGATTTTGGAGCAGGCCTTAAGATTAGAAAAATACCTTATAGTTCACCCACAATCATCAGCTGAGTAACCCACCCACCCCCACATCTTCAAAGTTTTCAAAGTCTAGATGCACTCATAGGGTGTTCACAAAGATGATGATAGCCCGCTGGAGTCTGGATTTGGTCCATGCAGCACTGCCGATTTATTAGACATTTGCCCCTACCAAACACTTCCTGTTCCCCAAGTCCTGGGGACACTAGGAGGAGATAGTTCTTTCTTTCTGCCCGAATCCTTCACACCCTAGAGAAAAAGCGTGGCATAGACTGGATGTTCAGAGAGCCATGAGGGTCTACCTAGAAAGGACGGCATCTTTCTGTCTCTCTTTCTCATTGGTCGTGTCCTGTCATCCCAATAGGAAGGGTATGAAGGCTTCTAAACCTATGATTTCTTGGTGGATTGCTAACTGTATTCAGGAAGCGTATAGGGCAGAGAATAAGACTCCTCTGAAATTGGTATCCACACACTCCCTGAGAGGGACAGCAGCATCACAGGCCTTTAGAAACCAGGCTCCTTACAAGGAGATTTGTAGGGCTGCTACTTGGGCATCCCTGCATATCTTTACCAGACACTATAACGTGCAGGTTATTGATTCTGCCAAAGAGCTTTTGGTAGAAGGGTGCTGTAAGCAGTAGTGTAAGTCTGGATATGTTCAGCAATCTGCTTTGAGGGAAGTCTGATGTTGAGATTTTTCCCTCCCTTTTTTCTGTGGGTGACACTGCTTTGGAATGTCCCTATGGTAAAGAGCTGGCCATCTAGGAGAAACCCCTGAGAAAAAAAGAGTATTAGACAGTCGACTTAGAAGTTCCCCTATCTAAATTCTTACCAACTTTAGATCTAGTTCCAAAGAACCAATGTCCCTGTCTTCCATGCTGAGCAGAGAGGCTGGTTGTTAGCTTCACATATTGATTGTAATCTCCTAATTAATGCCTCATGCAGGATGTCCCTCGAAAGCCCCAAATGTAGAGCTGAAATGAGTACCTGCAAAAACAGGTATACCGCTGAATTTCTGGTATCCAAATCAGACCAAATATTTAGGGTACTTTTTGGTACCCAGAGTGGTTTTCAATTGGGTACCTACCAGTATACTAAAATACTGACTTTTGTCCCAATATCATCCCAGATTTCAGGATTTATTCCTATTGTATACTGTTTGGAGGTAATTTTTGGGTACTTGAAAGATCAGTAGCTGAAATTTCGGGGTTTTTTAAAGTACTCGATTAGTATTCGGGTACTGATTTGGATACCTGAAATGGTACCCTAAAATGCAGGTATTATCCACAGGCACCAAATCAGGTATCTGTTTCAGCTCTACCCAAGTGCTATTCAAGCACCCTTTAAACTGATTTAAGCAACTTCTTAAACTGATTTAAGCTATTCAAGCAACTTCACTGATACTTGTCTGAGGGCATGTCTCCCACTTGACTCTGGCTTACTCGCCAGGCCTCACATAGGCAGGAAGGCTTTGTTAGGGATGCACAGCCCCTGAATGTGTATTCCAACAGGCTACTTAGTCTTGCTAAGGTTTATCTTGACAATATAATCCATACCATGATGGTTTTTACACATTATACAGATCATTTAGACATCAAAAACACTTTAAGGTTTCATCAAATGGTCTCAGGAATCTATCAAAGCTGAGACTACATATGCTCATATCATATTTCATAATTCATAACTCAGAGCATGCATGCCAGGTGAATGGGGGAAGTTCAGCTAGCAGCTGCAGTATTGCCCCCATAGACATCTTGATATTGGGATTTCTATACTAATAGCGGGCACCATCACTCTTAGTATGGAACTATTATGAGAACAGATGCATATTTTCCTTAATATCGCTTTTTATATTGCATATTACTAATAGTGGGTACCATCACTGTTAGCATGGAACTATTATGAGAACACATGCAGGTTTTCCTTGATATCTGTTTTTATATTGCATATTAACCTTTTTGGTTCTCTTCTTTTACTCTTTGATCTGTGCAGGAAGCTCTCAAAGCAGACCAGGCAGATCATTTCGTGCTACTGGTCTTTTGATGACTGTCCTTATAATTTGGTGACAGCATTTTGCTCTGGAAAGTGCCCTGTATGTTTTCTCACACTTAGAGAAATGTTTATGATTTCTAAATGATTCTTTGTATTTGATTGCTACCGTCATTTTCTTTCTTTGGCCCTTTTCACACAGACACTCTAACACTGATAAAATGGGTGTTACATTTTATTATACCTGTTGCAGGACTGCAGGTGTGCTCTATGGGTGCCCTGCAACATGTATAACACCCATTTTATCAGTGTTAGAGTGAGTGTCTGTGTGAAAAGGGCCGTTGAGTGATACTTGTCATGGAGTAGTCACAATGTTTAAGATTGGTAAATAAATTAAATTAAATGAGTGAGGCCACTCTGGAGTAAATAGTGTGAATGTTGCAGCCTTCAGGTACAATCCTGATCCACTGAAGTCAGTGGGATTTTTGTCTTTGCCTTCAGTGGGATCAAGATTGCAGCTGTTACTAGGTTACTAGTTTAAAGGTTAAACACAAATATACATGTTTTGGGGGTGGAAAATGCAGATTTCCCAATATATGCCAGCTAAAATTATCTTCCTCTTCACACATTAGGTGCCCTCTATCCAGATGGAACAGGTGGCAAGAGCAAAGCAGATGATTTTGTTGTTCCTGGTGCAAATTATACCTACTCATGGACAGTGAGAAAAGAATATTCCCCCACTGTGGCAGACCCAAGATGCCTAACTTGGATTTACCACTCGCACATCGATACACCTAAAGATATCAGCACTGGCTTGATTGGGCCATTTCTGGTTTGTAAAAAAGGTACAGAGCTTGCAGGCTGTGTAGTGTGGTTTGGCAGTCTGTTTGAGTAGAATGAGGACAGATACCTCCATCAGATACCAACTGGGGGACACTGTCAGACACTGGGGGATCCATATGGGCTTCAGTGGGCCTCCCCCAGAGGTGGTGATTTGATAATTACAGCCAGTGTTGTTTAGTACTTTGTGGGAGTGACTTCCTACCCCAAAGTCCCTCACTTTATTAAGCCTCTCCCACAACATATTCTGGTACTGTCTGTTAACTGGAGAACCAAGACCTCTGTGGGTACAGCCAGATGAGTCCAGCTGGAATCGATCCCTGCACACCCCGAAGCGAGCAATTACAGCCGCCACACTTTGGGGCCAGCACAAAGTATAGGGCAGATGGTCCGGCCCGCCACAAGGTGCCAGCCACACATGGGGGCACCCAGCACTGCCCTTCCCACCCTCCCCTGGCCCACCCACTATTCTGCCCCCAGCCATGATGTGGCTGCATGGGTATGGCAACAGTGCCCGCCGCTCAGAGCCCTGTGTCGGACCTCGCCATGGGGTGGGGCAGATAGGAACCAAGTGCACGATCGGCAGCATGCTATCACGATTTGGGCAGCCTTTTCCCACTTTGGGTGAGGCTGCTACGCCCTGCGTCCTTGAACCTCTGGGGGGTGAATATCTGGCGGCCGCCAGGCACACAATCCACTGCATCTCATGGCTACGCCACGGTGCCCAAATTGGGGTAAGGCTGTCCAAATCGCAGCAAAGTATCATGTGGCCATACCCTATGTCAGCAATCTTGTGCAGTCCAATTCAAACCAAGGCCTATGTGTTCAGCTCAGTACCACAGCATGCAACGTATATGACTGCAGGAGAGAGAAGTCAGCTCCTTTTTTAAATTGCCAGTGTTCCTCAAAAAAGTTCTCCATTTATGGGCTAGATTCTGTCCCTAGGACACAGCACATAATGGAGGGGTACACACAGCTGTGTGATCCAAAGAGCATTCCAGGCCACAAAGCGTGGCTTGGGAACAATTCTTTCCCACTTGAGTAGGGAAGGAATTCAAGACATGTGTCCTGTGGTGCTGTTGGTTGGCAACAGCAAATGTGGAAGTGGTGTGCCGTGCAGGGTATTGGCCCTGAACTGAATAATGAAGGCAAAAGTAAATATTGAGATGCTGATCAGCCATCCAGTCTACCCAATGACTGAAGCTGCGATCCACAAACCACTTACTCCCGAGTAAGCAGTTTGTGGATTGCAGCCTGTGGGAGAGGTTCAGTGGAATAACATGATTAAAACTACGTTTTAAAAGCACTTAGGTCCCATTTTCATAGGCAATTTAGGCGCTGAAAGTCAGGTAGGCTCCTGACTTACTCTAGTGTTTTTGAAAATGTTGCACTGAAACTCTAAAGAACAGAATGAAGGTTGTGCACATCACCCTAGCTTTGCCACTGACAGGCCTCTGAGGGCTTCATTTTGGAACTCTTCATATTTCCCCAGAATAATTTTTTGTATGCAGTATTATATGAGTCCACGACTCAGATTCTCAGCACTGTGCATTGTGTATGTGAGAGAACAATCTGGCCCATATATTTTACCTATAAAAGGCCCTATCCTAAACCTCACATGTGCTGTGTGCAAGAGTGCATGCTCAATGCGCGCGCACACATTGCACGTGCCCAAAGTGCACACAAATATTTGCACATATATCATGTGCAGCATGTACGCAAATTCAGGATTGGGCTGAAAATGTTTACTTGCCTGAAGACAATCCTTGTATTTTCCAGGGGAAAGGAGTTACAGTTGAGAGGGGAAGCTAACCTCACTTATGACCCTCCCTTGCATTACTACTGGAATGTCCCAAACTCATTGTGCATAGGGGAACATTTGAAATCTTGGGATCTGCTTTCAAATGTTAAATTTAGTTTTCCAATGTGCTCATTAAGATAATTGCATTGACCACTGAAGAGCAATTTCATTCATCCTCACAAGGGATTTAGTAACTGCGTTACAACTTCCTGTAAGAGGATGTACAGTACCTTTAAGGACAGTATGGGTTAATTTACCCCTGGGTAGAATACCACACAGTATTGTTTTGTGTGGTCACCCAATCTGATAAAATGGAACAGGTAGTAATTTACTCCAGAGTTGAAGCAGCCGCATGAAATCACTGTGGGTGGACTCGCACGTAATGCTGATTAAATCCAATGTCTGTGGGGCCCTGAAACATGTATAATGAGCCACAGATTAGCGTTGTGGGTGAGGGAGGCAATGGGAGTTCTAGCTCTGCTTTAAATGCAGTTTGGGAGTTCAGACCAAATCTAAACTCCCAATCTGCATTTAAAGTGGGACTAGAACTCCCATTGACTCCCTCACAGGTAACACTAATTCAGGGCTCATTATACATGTTCCAGGGCCCCGGGAACATTGATTTAATCAGCGTTGCATGTGAGTCCACCATTTGCCTTTGGCAAACTACCTACGCTCCTGTTTTGTGTGAACATGCCAGTCAATGCTTAGGTTAACTCTGACTTTATTTGTATCACTTTTTGTTTTGTTGTTTAGGAGTTTTAGATGATGCTTCCGTGCCAAAGTCTGAAAGCTTCGCCCTGATGTTTAGCATTATAGATGAAAATCTCAGCTGGTACCTTGATGAGAATATAAATATGTTTTGCTTAGAGCCAAGCACGGTTGACAAAGAGGAGGAAGATTTCAAGTACAGCAATAAAATGCACAGTGAGCAACCCCTGTAAAACAAAACCTTGTCATGTAATAGCAAGGAGACTATTCAGCTCTGCAAGATGTTGCTGTTCCTTTCGACTGCCTTTCACAGACAGGCTTTCCCTTCCCTTGCTGTGCTTGCTAATTGGAAAGTTATGGGACATAAATAACCTGGGGCTGGGACAGAATATTAATAGGCCTTCTTCTGGGTCTATGTGCAAGATGATACACTCAGCACAGGACTTGGAGACAGGAGTACAGGCCTGGGACCTAACTCAAGCTCAGCAACATTGGCTCAAGTTGGGTCAGGCATCCTGACTGCCAAAAATCTTTGGGCTTCAGCCAGACTCTCTGCTGCAGGAAGCCATGGAATGTAACAATGAGGTGCTCGAAGGGGGGGAAGGTGTGGAGACATCTTAGCCTAGCCCCTTACCCAAACACATTGGGCAGGGCGAGCCAGTATATCCAGACACATTAGGCCCAGGCTCAGAAGAACTCAGTTACATAGGGCCTGCACTCTTTGGGGCCCAATGCAGCTGATGTCAGGAAGGTCCCAGGATCAGATTTCTACCCTGAACATTGCTCTAGGCACAAGGCCTGACTTCTGTTTCTACCTCTGCCACTGACTTGCTTATTTGACCTTAGGCAAATTTTAGTTTCTTCGTCTGCAAAAGGAGACCATGAAAATTATCCTTATAAAGCATGTTGAAATGTGTGGTTGAAAACTGCAGGGCTAAGTGTTCAACCTGATGCTCTCAAAGTGTTCCATAACCAATGGGCCAGATGTCTGGCATTTACACTAGCTGAGGATGTGACCCAGTGATTGTAAACTTTTAGCACCTCTGCAATGTAGGGAGCCATTATTCAATCAATCAGTCAAATCTTATTCAGTGATTAGCCATATATACAAATTATGAATAAAACTAATAAAACAGTAACAGATAAAACATAACAAATAATACAAAAGGAAAGCATTAGTTAGTAACCAACAATTTCCACTGACAAAAAATTAAGAAAACATACATAGCCACTGATTTAAAATTCAAAACATTATTGGAAGCTAAAAGAATTTCAAGTTTTTGGACCATTGGTAGAAACTCCTTCCCTACTAATAATGACAAAATCCATTGAGACCTCAATTCCTGATAAAAATCTACAATTAAATAAAACATGATTTTAGATCTTCAACCTCTCCAGAGCTACAGGGGCATGTCCTCAGGATGGATGGAATCTTATTATAATGACCTCTAAGTACTGCAGAGTCAAACTGAAAGCGAAGGCGGGTTTAGGATCTGCATAAATGGGGGTTGTTCTAAGGGTATTTTCAGACGTGACGAGATCACGCTCAACCATGGTGGATTCCCACTGGGCGAGAAAGGTCTTGTCACATCTGAAGGGGGAATGGAAGTTCCCCCCCAGATGTTCACCCCCGTCAATCGCAGCGGGGAATCACATTCACCACGTGATCGGCGGGGCCGGCAGGGCCAGCCCCAATTGCGTGGTGAATGTGATTCCCCGCCACGATGAAGGGGCCCGGCCCGTCTGGACGGCTACCACATCCTGGAATCCATGGCGGGATTCCAGGCTGTGGTCAATTCGGGCGGGCGCTGCGGCTGCATTGGCAGTGGCACCCGCCCGTCTCCCCAGAGGGCGGGCAGTGGGGGAGCGTGGGGGGGGGGGGGCGTGTGGCTGCACGTTGCGCAACATGGCCCCGCCCCTCCCCGATTCCCTGCCGTGATCGACCGGCATGTCTGTTGGATGTGCCGGTGTGATCCTGGTGGGGAATCCCCGTGGTGATTCCATGCCGGGGCGACTAGCACCCTGTCACATCTGAAATCACCCTAAGTAACTTTCAATCCCCAAAGTAGTCTTAAATTCAGGATACCAAGGGTCTAACTTTAAATAAAAATTCTTGGCCAAATCCTCTTTCCATGATATATCTGACACTCGGCTTGTTAGTAGCATTATGTTGTAGGTATGGTTTTTCTAAAAGAAATACTGGGTATTTTCAGACGTTACGAGATCACGCTCAACCACAGTGAACCACGGTCAATCCCGCAGCGGGGCCAAAGCACCCTGACGTCTGTTCAGTGGCCGCCAGATATTCACCACAGTCAATACCCACATGGGGTCAAAATCAACCACACTTCTGGAGCTCCCCGCCAGACCATCTCTGAAAGTGTGGTCAAAGAGATTCCCGACAGGAACCAACAAAAAGTAACGTCTGGATGGCAACCACCGGCCGGAATCAAAGGAAACGATTCCCAGCTGGGGACAAAGCACGCAGCGTCGCTGCCAGACAACCAGCAACAACACAGGCTGGGGAGGGAGATTTAAAGGGCACACAGCAGCAGGGGGACGGGGCGGGATGGAGTGAGGTGGAAGGGAGAGGTGAGCGGAGGGCGAGAGAGCAAGGGAGGAGGTGGAGGAGGCAGCGGTAGAGGCGCGGGCGGGGGAGGAGGCGGTTGTGCTGCACCTGGAGGCGGTGGAGGGACAGCAGCAGCAGCAGCCGGGACGGGCTGACCCGGTACCTTCTGGGTGTTTTGACCATGGCCGGGAATCGGCGTCACGTCTGTTGCGCTGCCCCGGCCCATGATCTGCCGGCCCGATTCCCTGCCATGATCCCGGTCCCGTCACGTCTGTTCGGGGCTTTTTTTTACCATAGGGGAGTGGTTGTTCAGTTCACCCCCGCCAGGAATCCACTGTGGTGAATCGGGACCGCGTAATGTCTGAAATCACCCACTGATGAGAAACCCAAACTTGACAATAAGGTATTTATTATTTTAGGGATATGAACAGGCGCCATTATTGTTCCTCTCTTGCAAGGAGCAGCAAAAGCTGACTTGCAGAAAGATTAAACTCATGGATTTTAAACATGAGTGCCTAGAGGTAAATGTCTAAATTCATATTACATGCCTAAAAGGGCCTGATTTTCAAAAATGCTGAGCACCCAGTGCTTCCATTTATATCTGAATAATATCATTTTTTTAGGCATCTAACTTGACATAAGTGACACTCAATCAATCAATCAATCGTTTATTGTTTTTACCATTGGTTATAACAAAGTGCAAGAAAAGTTTACACAAAATCAAATTTTAGTACAAGACAAAAGAAAAAAACAATAACTATACTGTGTTAAATTACATTACTATTACTGTATAACATAAAATATGAAATAAATTAAAATCTTACTAAGCCCCTAAAGTTACTATTAAAATAAAATCCCCAATGTCATAAGTCTTTCTTGTGGCAAAACATAGCAAGACATAGCCTCTCAAGACTGCGGATAAAGTTGAAACAAAATCCGCTTACATAAATTCCTCAGCTCAAAATCTTATCCTTATACAAGGTGTGAATTTAATTGCCTGTCCCCTAAAATTGAAACTTGACATCGTTCTAAAGGCTTTCAATAACAAATCTTGCTCATACATGGATCATTCATTTCAACATTACCAAAGATTATTACCAATATTACTAGAAAGTAAAATAGTCTTAATTGGATGGTCACTAGGTTATTATCTTAACCATTACTATCCAAAGTGACACTAGCCCATAAAATTAAAATAGTCCAGGGGGCCTACAAAAACAGCACAGAAGTGCCAATGGCAATAGAGAAGAAGAAGAAGAAATTTACCATCAGTAACATGTTTCATAATTTCATTTGGAAATGCTCTGGTGCCTTCATACCATAATAATATGAGCTATAGTGGCCATCTTCATTGTTTTTATGATCTTGAGGATTAGACAGAAGGTAAGCCAGCTTTAAATGCATGTCCCAATGATTTTTCCTACCAAATGTGGAATTAACAATTTTTCTCTGACTTCTTTTGAACATGGGCACTCAAACAGGTAGTGAGTTAGAGTCTCAGCTCGCTGCACGGCAGCTTTCCCACTGAGATGGGGATAGTTATCAGTGAGGAGAATGTGGTGTGATCACCCCCAGAGTGGGTAGACAGACAGTTTCTGAACGAGGCATTAGATACCACCTGGGCACAGTCTAATGATATATTTAAGTACAGCCATATTGGGTCATACCAGTGATCCACCATCTAGCTCAGCATCCTGTCTCTAACACTGACTAGCTTTGGTTGGTTAAATCTTTGGAAGTTTAAAGAAGCACATATTTACATTCCTTAAGGAAGTGTCAGAAACACACTGCACATCTCCTTTGTGTCTCATGGATTTAATTTTTTTTTTCATTCTAGCAATCAATGGTTTCATTTTTGGAAACCTCCCTGGACTGGATATGTGTGCTGGTGATTTGGTGTCATGGAATTTATTTGGGATGGGTACCGAGATAGATATCCACACTGCGCGTTTCTATGGCCACAACATCCTCAGCAGAGGACACCGGACAGACACTGTCAGCCTGTTTCCAGCCACCTTCATCACAGCAGAAATGAGGGCAGAAAATGTTGGGAAATGGCTGTTAGCCTGCCAAGTGAACGAGCATTTTCAAGGTACAGTAAGTAACACAGACTGGGGCATCCTTGGTGGAAGATACAAAAGTGAGCTATTGTGTTGTAGAGAAACTGGAGTGGAACATAATATTGGGGACCCTATTGAGATATCCAAAGTAGCTGTATCTGAAACTACATTTTCCAAAGACACTGAGATGTCATATTTACTTATTTTTTCTGGAATTCTTACAGCACTTACTCCAGAGTAGTCAGTAACCTCCATGAAACTCACTGACAGTAGATTTAAAACAAATAAAAGGAAGTATTTTTCACTCACCACACTATTAATTTGTGGAATTTGTTGCCAGAGGATGTCGTCAAGGCCAGTAGTATAGCTGGATTTAAAAAAGGATTGGACAAGTTCTTGAAGGGTAGGGCCGTTAATGGCATTTAGCCAGGTAGGTTTGGGATACATAAACCTCTGAGTGTCGGGATCTGGGAGCGAACAGCAGGAAATAGATTGCCTCACTGTGACCTGTCGGGTATGGCTCCCAACTGACCGAGATTGGCCGCTGTGAATGAGCGTTTTCAGACAAGACACTCTAAACCCACTACCCACCCATGATGGGTGGGAGGTGGGTGGATAGTGGGTGAGGACTGTCTTGTCTGAAAAAGTCCAGAGACAGGATGCAGGGCTCAATGAACCATTGGTCTGAGCCAGTATGGCATTTCTTATGTTCTACATTCGTGTTTTCAGTAGTTGTTAAAGTCATGATTAATTTAATAGAATCTTAGAACTGGAAGAGACCTCAGAGGTCATCTAGTCCAACCCCCTGCTCAATGCATGAAAGCCACAGCGACAGCATCCCTGACAGATGACCTTCCAGCCTCTGTTTGAAAACCTCCAGTGAAGGAGAGCCTACCACCCCCCTGGGCAGCCTGTTCCACTGTCGAGCAGCTCTTGCCATCAGGAAGTTCTTCCTAACGTTTAGCTGAAATCTGCTTTCTTGTAATTTGAGCCCATTGGTTCTAGTCCTGCCCTCAGGAGCAACAGAGAACAAATATGCACCATCTTCGATGTGACAGCCCTTCTAATATTTGAAGACGGCTATCCTGTCTCCCCTTACCCTTCTCTTCTCCAGGCTAAACATACCCAGCTCCTTCAACCTTTCCTCATAGGACTTGGCTTCCAGAACCCTGACCATCTTTGTCGCTCTCCTCTGAACCCGTTCCATTGACTGCAGCGTGACTGCTTGCATGAGTACTGGGGGAAACATGAAAGAACACACTAAACAGAACTTGAGCAGGGTAATGGATGCAGGCTGCTGATTATAGTTACTGGAGTGTAGCATGTGTTCACATTTCACAGTTGAAAATGTCATGACAGTTGAAGTATTTTTTTTCCTTCTAAAAAGATCTAGAGGGGGAAAGTATGTCGTTTTTGAAAATTCTATAAATTACCTTTGCATGAAATATTATTAGTACTAGTACATAAGAAATGCCGTCCTGGGGACTTTGGTCCATCAAGTCCAGCATCTTGTCTCTGACAGTGGCCGCTCTTGGTCGCTTCAGAGAAGTACCCAACACAGGTCATACTTTGTTTATTTTTATTTCAATCATTTTTCCCCACACCCATCCTGCCTCAGGGAGTGCTCAATTTCCTGTTGTTCTCCCCCAGTTCCCAACAGTCAGATGTTTTGTCCCTCAATCTACTTGAGTAATAGCCATTTATAGACTTATCCAAGCCTTGTTTGAACTCTGTTGTTACTGACATTCATAGTGTTGTTAGTAGTAATATCCTAGTGTCCAAAGACACCAATAAGGATTTGGACCTTGTTGTGCTTGATGTTCTGTAATATAAAAGACAATCTCTACTTCAAAGAGTTTACAGTTTAAGGCCAAGATTCCCAAACGGAAGGTTGGGACTCCCACGTCGGGTCACACGATCTGTGAATGAAGTTACAGTACCAATGGATGTTTGATATGCTTTGCATATTTTTACTGCTCTCTGGAGTCACAAAATTATATTTCAGTCTTTAAAATGTGATCACACAGGTAAGAAATTTGGAAACCATTAGTCTAAAGAAGGGGAGGGCAAAATTCCCAAAACATTGCTTGAGTAACTCCATTTTGAGACTGAGACCTGTAAAGTATATCAAATATTAATTGGGTTGGCTAGAACTGAAATGGGTACCTGATTTGGTACCCTTGGGTAATACCCACATTTTTGGGTACTGTGTTGGGTATCCGAATCGGTACCCAAATGAATACCTATCGAGTACTCAAAAAAACAAAATTTTGGTTACTGATTTTTCTAGTATATGTAATTACCTGGAAAACCAAAATAATACCAAAAAGTTTCCCAAAATCTGGGATGAAAAGTAAAAACAATTTGATAAAATCAGTAAGTATACCGGATTGTCGATATTTTGGTATTTCAGGTACCCAATTGAAAACTGGTTCAGGTACTGAAAAGTACCTGCAATTTTTGGTTCAATTTGAGTACCGTAAATTCAATGGGTATATCCATTTTCGCAAGTACTTATCTCAGCACTAGTCAGACTCATGAACCCATTCTTGGATGAGAGAAACCTACTTGGGGCTGTGACCCATCACAGTTTGGGAACCTCCGCTTTAGTAGCTCACTCAAGAGCATTCCCATTGAACTTGATGGTAATTCTTGCCAAGTAGAGAGGTACTGTACAAGAATAAGGATGAAAGCAGTATAAACCAGGGAACTTTAATAGAAAAACAGAAATCTAAATATGACAGCACAATCCTAGTCCTGACTTCCCGTTCCACAAATCCATTCAGTTCCCCTCCCTCTAGCAGGGCTGGGGTACATTACTTTATCTCATAGAGACTTGGACATTGGCATAACAGATTGTCGTGGTCTCTCTCTGCTTTCCAGCTGGATTGGAGGGGATGTATAACGTCGGGGCCTGTGACAGAAATGTTTCTGAGCCTTCCCTGAGTGGTCAGGAAAGAAGATATTTCATTGCTGCTGAAAGAGTGCTTTGGAATTATGGACCAGACGGCTTTGATACATTCACAGGCCAGGTTTTAAATGCTACTGCCAGGTAATTCCTAACTTTTTATTCCATTGTTGAGTTCCCATTCATTTTAATAGGAAACTGGGTGGCCAGATCCTTTTAGGTTCAGATGATGTCAAAGCAGCCTATTAAATCTGGGTGGTCTGGGACATGGGCAGATTTCATGACCATTTCTGGGGGAGAGTAACAGCAAGATCAGGTCCAGGGTAGGTACAAGGATGAGACCAGCTGCAGGCAGACTGTAATGGGCAACTGGTACAGGTTGGGACCAGACACAAGCTGAGGGCAGGACTGGGTGGAGAGGATTGTTTTACACAGCCTCCTGGACCTGCTGTGTGGATTTCTATCCCCAAAGACAGCCAATCAGCAAGTGTGAAGGAGTGGCATGCAAGGAACAGAGGCCTCTGAGTTTGGATCCAGGGCCCTGGTCCAGGTGTGGCAGTAACTCTGTGGAGGAGGCCTCTGCCTGGAAACCTTGAGGCTGCTCATTCAAGGCCCCTGCTCCTCCTGTGGCCTATGTGTCATAGGAAGCTGGTCAGACCAATCCACTCCACCCTGTTAACAGTCCTGCCCCTCAGCTTGTGCCAAATCCCAATCTGGGTCAATACATGCAGAGACAATAATATTTTCACTGGAGATAGGAACGTTTGTGTACAGGAGAAAATATGGATTTTGTCATGTCCAGTATCCTGTGTCCTCTGGGGGTGGGTTTTCTCCTAAACCAGAGTGTTATGATATGAATATATATACAACTGTGCACTCAGCCAAATGTTCTTGTGCTTTTGCAGTGACTCGGCCGTGTTCTTTACACAAGGGGGTGACAGAATAGGAGGACAGTACTGGAAAGTTCATTATGTAGCATACACTGATGAGACATTCACCAGAAGGAAGAACCAATCTGCACCTACAATACACCTTGGAATACTTGGTACGGGACATAGTTTCAAATCCTTGGACATGCCATTAGTTTAGACACACACTTTAAACCCAATTCAGTGCAATGGGTGTTTTGTACATGCAGCCAGCAGGATGACTAGCCTAATTCTGTCTAGGATATGGGCTGAGGTACCTTTTCGTGCCTGTGGGATGTTTTAAAAATTAGTACAAGCTCTGCAGGTTGGACAAGAGTTGTGAGGGAGGACACTTAAGTGGTGTGCTCAGGATGGAGGAAAGAAGGGGAGGGTCCAGATTATAGTTCTATGCCAAGATCCACCCCAGATCCTTGAGTGCACGTGCTCATCCACCCTCTCTTCCTCTGAGCTCACTCACTGGGTGCTTTTAAACAGATGGCAGATGCAGTTCTGTCTGCACCAGCCCACTTCACCCCTGGGCTGGCCGGTCTGTTTAAAAGTACCCGCGCCATATGTTGGAAGCGAACATCCTAGAGTGCCGCTGGCGGAGCGGGCCAGTCAAACCTGGGGCACTGGCATTGAGTGGAGCTGCTGTCCGTACGCTAGGCAGACCCACGCTGCTGCTCCACCCCTGGCCAGCCATTGCCCCTGATAGTATCATAGAGTTGCAGACGCCAGACTAGAGTGTTGGCCAGTCGTCTGCAACTCTATGGTAGGGGGAGGGGGTGAGCCGCACGTGTGGACCACAGACTGGGGAAACCACCAGTCCATCTAAAGTGAACCCAGGTGGGCTGAAAGGGGGCAGAAGTGCGGGGGCACCCTCTGCGTCTGTCTGTTTTACACCCTTTCAGCGCTTGAGGGTAGGGACTGGATCCACGGGTCAGATCCAGGAATTGGAAAGGGGGAAAATAAAAAGCAGCCCTGGGCCAGAGGTTTCCCACCCCTGATTAAGAGGAAACTATTTTATTGCTAGGCAGTTTTCCTGAGTGCTCCCTTTCTTCCCCTCTGTTTCAAGGGCCAGTGATCAAAGCTGAAGTGGGAGATAGCGTGCTAGTTACTTTTGCCAACAAAGCTGACAGGAACTACAGTATTATGCCCCATGGTGTGACCTACAGCAAGCTCTCAGAAGGGGCCCCGTACCTTGATGGTAAGTTTCAGCTGTTGCCAACTGCTGCACAGGAAACAAATATTTCTTTTCTCTTGTATGTCTGCTTTGTACCAAGACAATACCTTTGAGGCCATGTTTACACAAAGTGTGCCATTTATGGTTATTTTATTTACCCCTTCTTAAGTTACTCCTGGGTGAAGAAACCTAAGTCTCAGCAGCTGCACAAGCATTTTACCCTGAGTGAAATATGACATGCCTCCTCTAAATTTCCATCACACCTAAATAAGATGAGGAGAGTATTTTCCACTAGTGTCACTAGCAGCCACCGACTGAGCGGTCTAGGCCCCCCCAACGTTTGGCAGGCCCAGCCCAACGCTTTCTTTGTGGAAGAGACCTACCTCACCCACCTGCTACCCTCAATGCTGCTTGGACATTTATTTATTTATTTATTTATTTATTTAAATTTGTAATCCTCCCTTTCTCACTGGCTTAGGGTGGTTCACAACATCCCCCCCGCTCCAAAAGGAAAAAAATATGAATCCCTATAAAATTATAAGTAAAATCGCCCCCACCCCCACTCCCCAATTACAGTTAAAATCAAATGCCCTAGTTTATTCAAATGCCCAAGTTAGAATACTACATGCTATTTTGCCACCATCTTGATGATTTCTGGGAGGGAGCAGTAGCAAAATTAGAGGTAAACGGAATTAACTACTTGGATGTAATTAAATCGAAGCAACTGCTGCTCTACTTCAATAGTGTTCAGACTAAGTGTAAACTCAAGTAGTACAGCAGTCTCCTCCCTAGCTGAGACAGCTGAACTGTGGTTGCCCCCCTCACGCTGATATGTGTTCACATGAAGTTACTTCAAAATACAAACCAAAGGGGAGTATGTACTTCTCTTCCTACTCCTGAATAAAGTCGGTTTACTGCTCTGTTCATGTGGACACTTCAGGAGTATAACCAGAGTAAAGCCCAACTAGATCAATATGGAACGTGGCCTAAGGAAAGAAACTGTCTCCTGTGCCCCAAACCCTGGGAGAACATGTTCAGTCTCTCTCTTTCTCCCTCACTCTGTCCTTTTACATCCATGGTGCTGAGTAGGCACAGCTTCCTTAGACTTCAGCTGAACCTGTGGCCATGCAACAGAATGCAGCCTATTTGGGCAGCAGCTGCACACCAGAAGCTTATTATAGGCTGTTTTTACATGGATCACACCCTCGCCTCTGCTCTGCCTCACACCCAGGTAGGCCATCTGTTTAAAGGCGGCTCGCCAGAAGAAGATGGAGAGCTTGTTGATTGGCCTATATCATATTAGTACATCTAAAAAGAATGACTTTTAAAATACTTCACAGAGCTGGAAAGGCTATTGCTTGGGACTATAGTATGTGCTGCAAATCAGGTAGATGCCCTGAACCTCTCATATCTAGGAGGCTACACTGTGGTGACTGGAACCCTTAGCCACCTCCTTCAAAACTGAGAATGGGGATCCAAGTCCACTCCCTAGTCACCATGGTTGGTCAATTTTGACCACTGTGATTTTAATTACTGGTTTAAACCTTTCTAAATGAAACAAACCGCAGATTTAAATGAACATAAGGCTTTTTTTGCCAATCCTGCTAGTCACTTGCTGCTGCCAGCTTTGCCGGGTCCTAGCCACCCGCTAGGGGATTCAACTCCCTCCTCCCAATCTTGAAGGCGGCAACGGTCCAGTCTCCACAATCCAACCCCAACTCTAGTTCCCCCTCAGGGGGAAGAGGTTGGTGGAGCAGAGAGGAGCATTCTGCTGCCAGAGGAACTGTTTGGAGAGCAAGATAATGCAGGAGGTGAGTGACTTTCCCCTGGGATAGTGCTGAGGAAACTTTCACTAAAGAGTTTTACTAGGGAGCTTGGGGAATCAGGCTCCATTTTCTCCAGGTTTCTGGAAGTCTTAAAGCCACAGTCAGGGGGAGCAGAGATTAGAATAATTAGTTGGGTAATTAATTGGGTGGCAAAGATCATTATTGGTAGAGCAAGGATTTTATAGACTGGGGACACAAAAATGTACAAACTTAACCTAGTTACTAAAACAGTCGAGACTAAATTTTAATTCACACTGTAATGGTAATCTGCTGTGTGCGGTTGACAGTTTGCTGTGAAGCTATTTGAATTCTTCAGTGGGTGGGGTAGAAGGAAATATTTTTGAGGGGTGCCAGCTACCCCTTGGTGTTCTCCCTGACTCCAGTAAAAAAGAATTCAGAAATGGAGACAAAGAATTGAGCGGAAGAATGAAAAATATCAGTTCTCAGTAAACAAAACAGCATTGTCACAAAGATCAACGGATAGGTGTCCCCTGCAGGATATTCACAGGCAAAGCAGTCTGGCTTCTTGGGTCAATTCATGCCAGATTTGGCAGCCACAATGAGCACAATGCTGAAGGTATTGCTATGACAGGGCATGCTATTATTAGAGAAATCTAAGTGAGGCCAAAACAATAATGTGGGTAACCAGAGCCACAACTCTCTTTAATCAGGGAGCTATTGCTGACGTAGGTAGCAGTAGACTCTTTAGTGATGACATCAAGGCCGGCCTCCGATGGGTCTGGTTTTAGGAAAACAACAGAGCTGCGTGCCTGGGTCCCTGTGTTACATGCCGCGAGGGCAGTGACTGAAACTAACAGAATGCGCCACTGCTCTTCACATTGATCTCGTTCATTTGTTTACATATCGACTTTTCTCCCTCTGTACAACTCTCTGCTGGAAATGGGTCCTGCATGTTCATTCTGAATGCTAATGGGGCAGTGGCAATAAAGCCAGTCAGCCAGCAAGTGACTTGCCCTTCTGTCAGGTGACTTAAAACAGGATAAAGGCAGAATGTGCTCTGATTTTGTAACAAAAAGAACGTGATGGCCTGTAAATGCGAGAGATCCTGTATCCTCATTGTGGACTAACCGCTTTGCTGCTGCACCCACATTCCTGCTACATCCGGCCAAAGACACCTCCAGCACTGCTAGGCTATCATAATAATAATAACAACAACAATAATGAAAATAATAATGATTTTATTTATTTATTTTTATTTAAACTTTCCAAAAGACTCTCGGCAGCTTACAATAGCTAAAACATGATACAATTAAATAACATTAAAATACATTACAAAAAATCCTACCCTCATCCCAGAACCAGCCACTCCAACCCCATCTGCCCAAAAAACCTCCCACGCAATCCCTATCTCCACCCACCAAATACCCTTATAAACAAAAAGGTTTTACACTGCCTCCGGAAGACACTCAGGCTCAAACTCTAACAAACCGCCGGGGGAAGGGAGTTCCACAGCAACAGCGCAGCAACCAAGAACCCCCCCCCTCCCACCCTGTGAGCCCTTGTATGATAATAATAATAATGATTTTGTTTTTATAGCATCCCCCTTCCCCTCCCCAAATGGCGCTCAGAGCACTTCACAGTGGTACTCACGCTTTTAAATTGTGCCCTCCCACTTCATCTTTTTATTTATTTATTATTATTATTATTATTATTATCATTTATAAGCATTTATATAGCACCAGCAATGTACCTTGCGCTTTACAAGGAATAAGACCGACACGGTTCCTGCCCAAAAGCTTACAAACTAAAGACAGGTGGAGGGGAGACAGGGAAGGGGGAACAGAGGGAGATACAAGGGATGCGACATTCATGAGGATGTGAGAGCTCAGGTACACGTTCTTGGCTTGATTGCAATAAGTTGGGAGTTTACAGTTAACAGGTAATCCTGGGTGGGGATGATTAGCAGGATTTAGGAAGGGCGGAGCGGAAGAGGTGGGTTTTGAGTAGGGACTTGAATGTGTGGAGGGTGGGAGCCAGGCGGACAAGGGCAGGGAGGGAGTTCCAGGCATGCAGGGAGCAAGGGAGAAGGGATGAAGGTGGTTCGGGGAGCAGGGGAGGTGTGGGAGGGTGAGGGAGGGGATGGAAGAGGAGCGGAGTGCTCAAACAGGAGTTCGGAGGGAGATCAGGGCAGAGAGGTAGGGGGGAGCAAGTTTGTGAAGGGCTTTGTAGGTGAAGACGAGGAGCTTGTGCAGAGTACGCTCAGGAAGAGGGAGCCAGTGGAGAGAGTAGAGGAAAGGCTGCACATGGTCAGAGCAATGGGCTAGGTGGATGATCCTGTCAGCAGAGTTTTGAACAGAGATAAGGGAAGAAAGGTGAGAGCAGGGAAGGCCAGTGAGGAGGAGGTTACAGTAGGCGAGGCATGAGAAGACTAGGACATGGATGAGAGTTTTGGCAGAGGAGGCAGACAGAAAAGGGCGGATCTTGGCAATGTTGTGGAGGGAGAAGCGGCAGCATTTGGCAACGGAGTCAATGTAGGGTTTGAAGGTGAGGTGCAAGTAGGGGGAGAGGACTTGGAAGCGGTTTCCAGGTGGATCTAGTCAATCTTAGAGGTGAAAAAGAGCTCAAGAGCCCCAAGCCTTTTGACTTTTCGGCGGAACTGTAAGACCTGGCTGTTTGCCCAGGCCTTTGGGAGGGAGGGGGGGGG
>QEPC01007499.1:5286304-5297789 GCA_003113815.1 Sphenodon punctatus | reverse complement strand
TCCCTGCTACATTTGGCCTTCCAGTGACCTGACAGAAGACCATGTTTTAGCCACCCGAACACAACCGAACGCGATTCGAATTGAACGAACTGTTCGGCCATTTCGTCGTTCGGTGTTCGGTTCCGTTCGCTGTGTTCGCCATTTTCGTCGTTCGGTGTTCAGTTCCGTTCGGTGTGTTTGCCATTTCGGTGTTCGGTGTTCGGTCCGTTCGGTGTGTTCGTGTTCGTGTTCGGTTGTCCGAACAGGCCGAGTTCGGGCCGAACACCGAACTACCGAACCGCGTTCGCCCATCCCTACTGTGCAGGACTGGAGCTATCATGTCTTCTCTTAGTCTTCTCTTCTCCAGGCTAAACATACCTAGCTCCTTCAACCTTTCCTCACAGGACTTGTATCCTTTATAGTTAACTAATGCAACATGCTTGGTCAGGGGACATTTGCAATATGTGTTAGCAGATTATCTGTAGAATTACATGTCCTACTAACTGGATTGTTTTCTCCTCTTTCAGCTGTCAATGGCTACATGTTTGGGAATCTGCCAGGCCTGGTCATGTGCAAGGGTGACATGGTTTCTTGGCATACAGTTGGGCTAGGCTCCCATACTGACATGCATGGCGTCCATTTTCAAGGAAACACCATCCATCTTCTAAGTGGAACAAATAGGGATACCCTCGCCTTGTTCCCTCACACATCGAGGACAGCACTCATGCAGCCAGACAGAGTGGGTATGTTTTGGGGTTTAATCTCCGCATTGCTCTGCTCACAGGACTCAACGGGCTTGATTCTAAGACCCTTTAGGCTGCTCTGATCAAAATTCAAGCCTATTAACAAACAATAGCCTGCCTTTTCTGATGAAGTAGCTTACACATCTTGTGCACATCATGGAGGCAGCCATTTTGTGTACGTCACTGAGGCACCCGCCAATGTTCCTGTCATTTCCAAGTCTAGAGACTGCTCAGAGCTTGTGGTTTTGGTTTGTGTAAGGTGGGAGTCAGGAGTCATGGCCTTCCCATGGTAACATGTTGCACTCTCCTATTTCCTATAGGGCAGAATGTGCTCCTGATGGTATCCTATGGGTTATATACCTGGGCCTTATTTGTAGTGCAGCAGAATCCAGAGCTTTAGTCAGGATAAAAACCTTATTTTTCAGGGGTCTGTGTACAAAGACATCGTATGAACTAACACCTGTCCTGAAGAATGTACAGTCTAAGGCAAGGGTTCCCTAACCTTTTTAGTCCAATGGACCTCTGTAAATCCTGAAGATTTTTTGTGAACCACTGTGTAGCCCTGCTTCTTCCACTCACCAGGACTTTGGAAAGACCCACACTGGGAACAGAAACATTATCCTGGGCTTTCTCTCTTGGAGCCCTCTTTATGACTCTGCTGGGTTCAAGTCCCACTGCTCCCATTTCCCAGCTACATAGGGTGAAAATAGACTTGCTCCTTAATTCTGCATTAACATTACTTATGTATGTTGCAGGGCTACATATGGTGCCAACACAGCCCTGCAGCAGGCATAAGAAATGTTAAAGCAATGTTAAAGCAGAGTTACGTGCATGCCTGTTTTCACCCACAGTGCCCAGCAAGGTGTCTTAGTACCTCATCAAACTGAATCTAGTCCTGGACAGGGACTGGCAGGGCCCAGCAGGGCAACTTCTCTAGACCCTTGAGAGGCAGATCTTCCAAGGTGAGCCCCGTCACCTCCTTTTCTACAAATTAAGGACTGACACTAGCTGTGCTCTCAGGAGTTCTGGACAATGATGTGATGTAGTGCTTCGTTCCCTGGCACAGGACTGCTTGCACCATCCCTATCGGGGGCCGGGCTATGATTTATTGGCCCTCTCTGTCTGTAGAAGTGAGCGCTAATCTTTCAGAGCACTTTGAGACCTGTGAACAAGGAGTACAGTGTTCTCACTGGTAGCTTTGCTTATTTAATCAGCAGCTTCTCAGCCAGACCATTGATCTGTGTACTAATAAAAACACAGCTCTGAATCTGGAGAGGAGCCCAAAACAGAAGCCAATTCCATCAGAAGCAGAGTGCCAACTAAAATTGAACTGCACCTTTTAAGTGTTTCCATTATCTCTACACAAAGTGGCGTTTGGCAGCCTGCAGCTCAATTAGGTACTATGCTACCATCCCCTTCCTGTATGTGGGTGCCCTTCTCATGCTGCAAAAGGCTGTCAGTGGAAAGAAAAATGACACTGTAACCTCACTAAAATGATTTCCTGGGAACCCTGTTTTTGGAGATCATAGAATGTCAGAGTTGGAAGGGACCTCAAGGTTAGACATAGTAGTTAACATTTCCTCATAAGACTTGCTTCCCAAGGCTGGAAAGACTTGCTTTCCAAATTCTTTATCATCTTTTTTGCCATCCTTTGAATCTGCTCCAATTTGTCAATGTCCTTCTTAAATGAGGCGCTCGGTGGAGTGCACATGCACTTCCAGCGGGTGTGGGAGGGGATAGACAGCAGCGGATGGATGTGCAATTGCTGTGCACCGCCATCCACCCGCCGACCACCCACATCCCCGCACAGAGCAACCCGTGTTTTTCCTGGTTGCCCTGTGTGGGGAGATGGGTGGAGGGGCATGGGTCACGGGAGCAGGCACCCGCGCACCACCACTTTTACACGGGCGGTGTGTAAAAGTACCACGTGTCCACTGGGTGGATTTGCATGGTACTGTCTCGCCTAAAAATGACTTTTGTCCCCTACTAACATTTCACCAACTTTACCAAGCAGTGAATGCACAATATCCTTATTCTTCCTCTTACTTCTGACATACTTAACTACCCTCTATCCCCGTTTTTGTTGTTGTTTTAGCATTCCTCATTAACCTTAGGTCGTTTTGTGCCTTAGCCTTCCTGACACCATCCCTACAGGTTTGGGCCACTCCTCTGTACTTGTACTTGATAAATTGTCCCTCCTTCCATTTCTTATATGTTTCGTTTTTAATTCTTAGCTTATTGGGAAACTCTAGGGGTGGGACTGCCGGATGATCCGGTATCCGATACTGCCGGTTTTTTGGTGTACCGGCAGTATTGGATTACCCCGGTAATCCGGGGGAATTACCAGATTCCCCCTGTGCCGGATTTTTTTTACATTGCGGCCATTCAAATGAATGGCCGCAATGTAAAAAAAAACACAGAAAACCCCCCAAACACTTTCCCTCCCCCGTCCAGGCTGTGCAGGTGGAAGGGGGGACACCCCCCACCCACCCTGGATTTTTTTTTTTTTTTTAAAAATTCCCTAAGTCCCTGGGCCGCTGCTGGCGATCCAGAGTCCGCACCAGCAGGTAAGTGTACCGGTACCGTGGTTTAACACCCCCCCACCCCAGGGATCACCCTACCTCACCCACCCAGGGATCACCCAGGCTTCAGCTCTGGGCGGCGGTAGCGGCGATCCGGCGGCCGGCTTCAGCTCTGCTGTGGCTGCTGGCTTCAGCACGCTAGTGATGCTCTAGGCCTTCCGGGGAACCCCACCACCACCCCAGGGATCAACGGTACCGGTACACTTACCTGCTGGTGCGGGCCCTGGGTTGCCAGCGGCAGCCCCGGCCTGGAGCCCAGGGACTTAGGGGAATTATTTTTTAAAAAAAAAATCCAGACTGGGCAGGGTGGGTGGGGGGGTGTCCCCCCTTCCACCTGCACAGTCTGGTAAGGGGAGGGGGGAGGGTTTTTTTCCCCCTCCATTGATTTCAATGGGGACAGTTGCCCATTGAAATCAATGGAGGAAAAACCGGTACCGGTATACCGATATTAATCCGGTATGCCGGTATTTTGAAATCCGGGAACCGGTAAATCCGGTACCCGGTATTTCCCCGGATGTCCCACCCCTAGTAAACTCCTTGTGCAGGCAGATTTGTTTCTTAGGATGTTTTCCTTTTTGTTGGAATCATTTCAGATTAAGCCTTCAGAATCTCTTTATTTAGAAAGGGTGAAAACAGACATAACGCTAATTCCACTTTAACATTACTTATGCATGTTGCAGGGCTGCATAGGGCACCAGTACAACCCTGCAACATGCATAAGAAGTGTTAAAGCGGAGTTAGCATTATGTCTGTTTTCACCCCAAATTCCATCCTTCCTGGAAACTTTTCCCTTTGGGATCCACCCAGTATTTCTCTGAGCTTTTTAAAAGCTTTTTTGAAGTCCAAGGTCCTTGTTAGGCTGTTTTCCCTCCTGCCTTTCCTTAGAATTCTGAAATTGCAGATGATGTACTCTCAGACCAGGCAACTATTTGGAAGGCACTCAAGGGTAATGAGGGCTTGCTGGAACCTCATTTTTAAAGCCTGCCTTTGGACCATCAATTAGTACTTCCTTCTCACACAAAGTTCAAATCATAAAATGGAATTATTTTTTAAATGAGGTTTCTTGGAAAGACTGAAGAGAATCTGTCCCATAGGGATACGGTTGCTCACCCTTTCATGTATGCCTGTGTGAAGAATTACATTTGGCTTTTAGCAACAGATCTTTTTTTTTTTTTTTTTAAAAGGCAGTACATTCTAGCCATTACAAGCCCTGATGCAGTAAAAGCTTACGCTCACCCTTAATGGTAAGCCCACAAGTCACATTGGCCTTAAAACTGGAAACTTTTAAGTATACATTGTGCATATTTACTCATTGATTAACCACATGGGTAAGTGTTTGCAGCACACATGTCTTTTCAGGGTCAAGGCCAATAAGATTAGTAGATCCCATATAGTTCTTTCCAGGATCAGGGCCATAGTAAATGATAAAAGGTCAGTGGTGTATAATTTTATTGACTAGGTCCCCACTCCAACAATAAGAAGGATTTGAGCAGACACATGCATATATGTAGAGACATACTGGGCTCACTGGGGCTCTGTTTTAGCACACGTGCATGCCTCCATAGCTCTCTGTGCAAGACTCTAGTCTATGTTTCTTAGCTCCTCACCCCCAAATATTGCTCATTTATGCTTCTCCCTATACCATCGTATCCTTCAGGATCCTCCTCCCCTTGTAACTAAGCTAAGCATGTGCACTTGCAACTTCTCAATTTTCTGACTGTATCCCCGTTTCCCCTTTGTATCTTTCCCCTTGGCATCTCCTCTCTTTTGTCCATTCCAGATTGTAAGCCATTTGGGGCAAAATCCTGTCTCTAGTCATGACTGTTCAGCACCCAGCACATTGCTAGCCCCTTATAAATAATAAATACTAAAAACAATGTTTGGAAACAAGCTCTAAAAACAATGTTTGGAAACAAGCTCTAAAGTATAAGACATGGTGTTGTTCATTTTTAATACTAATTTGCAAAAAAGAAAACAAAGAAAGAAAACGTTTGAACTATAAAAATTCTAATGATTTTCTTTCAGGCACTTTTAAAGTGGTCTGCAGAACATTTGATCATTTTGCTGCTGGAATGAAACAGATGTATCATGTTAACGCCTGTAGCAATCCAGCCCACCCTGGGCAGCGCTATGGGACCATGAGAACATATTACATTGCTGCAGAGGAAGTGGAATGGGACTATGCCCCTGATAAGAGATGGTCCCAGAAGAAGCACAACATGACCGGCGAAGTGGAAAGGTAAGGAAATCAAATTGCCATCAAGTGGTATTCACAGACATAAAAATGGATGCAAACTCTGGGGACATTTCTGATGACAAAACTTAACAGTTCAGACTTTCTTGGAACCTATCTTGCATTTTCTAGGACATGCTGCATTTTAATGAGAAATTTTAGGATAGAAAAATGAACATATTCTCCAAAGAAATTCTAATCAAACCTATACATTTCTTAAATGGACTAGATTTGTGTAATTTTAATGTATCAGTACATCTTTTTTCCCCCCTGCCTCTGTCTAATCCTCCGCATGGGTAGCTCTGCAGGTGGCCGCCAGGAGGCAGAAGAAGAAAATTGCTCTTGTGCATGCATGGCAGAGCTAACCCCTCGCTTCCTCAGTCTGTCTTCTGCCTTCGGGCCGTCAGGAGCGCATTGCTGCGTCTCTACTTGTCAGCTTCCTTTTCTTTCATTCCCTGCTGGACACGCGGGAGAGCTCGTCCTTTGAAAAAAAATAAATTGTCAGACAGGCAAGCAGGCAGGGCCATAGAGGCAGTGCTTTTCCCGAGATGCTTGGAGCCGCACAGAAAGGCCTGGCCAGTTCCCGCGCACAGTGCTTGGGAACAAGGGATCCGAGAGGGGTTTTCACTTTTCTTCACTGCTCACCTCACCCCCTTGGAGGCAAAAGGAATCACCAGCCCCCCTCCCCCCCCCCCGGGAACAAACCCAGAGGCGATAGGGGACACTCGGTTGTGGCATGGAGCCAGCTGGGGAACCCAGAGCACAGGAACAGGTAGCCTCTACTCAGGAAGACTCACAGGTATCAGTGTCTTCCATGGCCGCCACAATGGGGAAAATCCTCCAGTCGTTGGACAGGTTTTGTGACTTGCAAACCCAAGGGGCCCCTAAACCCACCACCCTCTCCCCCAAATCATCGGGGCGACGGGCGGGAAAAGATCCCTAAAAGGTGGGCAAAAAAAGGGCCAGAGCTCCACAAGGGGGCGCCAGAGCGCTTACACAAGTCTCCTCTCACTCCTCTGAGGAGAAAGGGGAACAGCCGAGGAAGCGCAGGGATCTGGCCCACACGCTTCTAACTTCAGACTCGGAATTTGACTTGGCACAGGAGTCTTGTGAGGCTGAGGGCTCCACTCAGAAGGACTCCCCCCTCCCCTCCTCCCCATCCCAGGGAGCGTGACAGACAGTTCCCCCTAGCATACAGGGAGGACCTGCTTTTTCAAGTGGCTAAAACCTTGCAGCTCAAGGAAAGGCCAGTAAAAGGGGATTCCTCAGACTCCCAAGAGGAGGAGGAAAGGGATTACATCCCTTCTCTGCACGGGAAGGAGTCACGGATGCCCCTCGATAAGGTCTTCGAAAAGTTGATCCTTGAGGAATGGAAAAATCCTGACAAGTGCCAGAGAATGAACAGAACACAAACCTCTCTTTATGCCGTCTCAAGGAAGAAGGAACCGTTGTTTAAAAATTCGAAAGTGGATGCTGCAGTGGTCTCCCTAGCCAGTCAGACCGTTTTCCCCACTGAGGGGGATTGTTATCCTAAAGTGTCAGTGGGAGGGGGAAGAAGGGGAAGGAAGGTACAGCAGGGGAATCACTACGGAGACCAGAATCACACAGGGAGGCTCTGAATGTCAAAGTGGTGGGAAAAATGCCCGTCAAGATAGTGTGTGGGCCCTTCCACGTGCAGGTGCACCAGGAAGTTAGGCCCCTATCATCATAGGGCTCAGAGCGCAAGGGATGGGGGACCCACACACACCTACAAGCGTACCCTGGGGACGAAGGGCTGGAAGACCAGTGGAGGATGGTGCAGGGGATGATAGGAGGGGGGAACCCATGGGAAGGGGGGAAGGAGAACGGCGCTTCCACACACCAGGGGAGAAAGGGGAGCAGAGGACCCAGGAGGGGTAAGGAGGTACACACTGCCCGCAGGCTCACCCAACCCACACAGGCTTCCTAAGGATCAGCAGTAGGGAAGTCTTCACTCAATCACAGTCTCAATATGCAATATGGATACAATGGGGAACGGGGGGAGAGGAACAATGGGGAAGTTGAGCAGGAGGAGTCACGCCACAAAATCAACACTCAAGAAATCACTTCGCTTGCACACGGGGCCAGTCCTTCCAGGCACGCAGCTCTGTTCACCAGCGTTGTTCCCTTTGAGCTGCTAGTTCATAAAGGGGAGGCCCCGCCCCCCCGAGCGTGCCTGGAGGCACGCCGAACGTCTCAGTGGGGGGCGTGGCTCCACGCCGCGGCAGGTAGGCTCTGATGCGCCCGGGCTAGCAGGCTCCCTGTGATTGCCTGCCGGGGCTCTTGGAAGCGGAGGCGCGCCCACCTCGTGGGCTGGGGTTTGTTGTTTGCTGCGGGGGGCAGGGTTCCCGGCCGGCAAGTGTGCCCGCCGAGCTGCTGAGAGGCGGCGGGAGCGGCAGCGGGTGACATAAAGATCCCACCGACAGGGCAATAGACTCTGCCCTTAGCAGGGGCCTAGAGGCTTCGGCCTCAGCAATAAAGGTGAGCGTTATCTCCTATGTAGCGAGAGCCTTGCTGTCCTGGCTGCAGGAGGCTCAGGACCCAGCGATCTCTGACAAAAGATCGCAGATCCTGTCATCTAGAATTATGCTCGCAACTGCTTTCCGATTCCATAATGGATGGGATGGGATGGGCAGCCCAAGCGGAGGTAGGCTCAGTGTCAGCTAGGAGGAGATTGTGGCTGAGGTCTGGCAGGGTGACCTCACCGCCAAGAATATGCTGGTCTCAGCCCCCTACAAGGGACTCAGGCTGTTTGGGGTCTGCTTGGAGAAAGTACTGGCTGATGCCAATGATAAGTCTAAACATAAAACCCTCCAGCAAATGGGAACAAGAAAGAGGTTTTTTCGAGCCCAACAGTATAGGCCCCGAGCTAACTATGGGGGATTTTAAAGGTTCCAGCCACAATTCAGAGAGGGCCAGGATAATTTCCCATTTCAAGAGAGGGGAAACAAGCACCCCAGATTTGGCAAGCAGAGACCAAGGGGCCCCACCGCAGGGCAACTCAAGCAGGACTCCTGACTATCTAGAAGGTGCAGAGGTCGGGGGCAGGCTCCAGCTTTTCTCAGGGCTCTGGGAAAAGTCGGTCTCAGATGCGTGGCTCCTAGAGTGTGTGACCCAAGGGTATCACACAGAGCTATCCAAACAGCCGACGGAAAGATTTATCGCTTCCCCTGCCTCAACAAATCCAGAGAAGCACCTGGCCTTGTCTTCAGAGATTCAGAGACTCGTGAACATAGGGGCCATAAGTTCCCCTTGACCAGGCAGGGCTAGGGCTATAGTCAATCATCTTTCTGGTGCAAAAAAAGTTGGGTGTCTGGAGAGCAGTCCTGGATCTGAAGGCCCTGAACAGGGCAGTCAGGACCCAGAGATTCAAAATGGAAACCGTTGCCTCTATTTCGCAAAGCCTAAGGAAAGGGGACTGGATGGTATGTCTCGACCTACGAGAGGCATACCTCCACATACCAATCTGACAACCACACAGGAGGTGGCTCAGATTTTGTTATCAGCAAACCAGTTCAAGGCCCTCCCCTTCAGGCTCTCGTCAGCACCGAGGACCTTTACCAAGATCCTGGTCCCACTGATTGCAAATCTCAGGAGGGCGGGAATCTATTTATACCCTTACCTGGACGACATCCTGATCCGGGCGCAGTCAGACCGCAAGATCATAGCAGATCTGAACAGAGCAATGCAGTATCTAAGTCTGCACGGGTTTTTGATCAACAAGGAAAAAAGTCACCTCCAAATGACACGCAGGCTGGAACACCTAGGCGTAATTTTGGATACAACCTTATAAGTCGCACTTGTTCCTCCCCCCAGGCGAGACAAGGTTCACCTAAAACATCAAACGCGAATGCGGCTCAAGACTCTTGCTCAGCTGCTAGGACTGTTGATATCCTGCACCGGTCAGGTGCAGTGGGGCAGGTTTCACCTAAGACCCTTGCAGAGGCTGCTGTGTCCTATGTAGCTAGAGCTGACGCTAGTCTTAAACCCCTGGGTTCTCATTCCCTGGGAATTAGGACACTCCATATCCTGATGGCTAAGAAAGGAAACCTTCAGCAAGGGTGTTCCAATAACAGAACCAGTAAGGGAGGTGATAACAACCGATGCCAGTCTCTCAGGCTGGGGAGCCCACTCCGGGACCAAGTCAGTCCAGGGCCGCTGGAACAAGGAGGACCAGATGCACAGTATCAATTTTCTAGAACTCAAGGCAGTTCGCCTGGCTCTGGAGCACCCCGGGCCGAGTATAATCAACCGACATCTACTCATATACATGGACAACACCACGGCCAAAGCGTACATAAATCACCAAGGCGGATTCAGGGCTCCGGCTCGCCACAGAGAAGCAGTGAGGCTCTTCACTTGGGCCCAGAGGCATCTATACTCCCTGAAGGCTCTGCACATCAACGGTCGAGACAACGACCAGGCAGACTGGTTGAGCAGGAGCACTATCGATCCATACGAATGGGAATTGGACAAAGAGGTGTTCTGGGACCTAGTCTCACATTTTGGCCTTCCGGTAATGGACTTATTCGCCAACCAAGAAAATGCCCAGCTGCCCAGATTTATGACCAGGATCCCCTGCAAGACAGCAGCAGCAGTGGATGCCCATAACCAACCATGACCACGGGGATTACTCTACGCATTTCGCCAATTCCCCTGATTTCGAGAACCGTAGCAAAGATCATCAGAGAGCAAGTTCAAGTGATCCTCATAACCCCTTGGTGACTCAGGAGACCCTGGTTTTCAGACTTGATAGAGCTCAGCCAGGGTCACTACGTGAGCCTGGGCACCAAACTGACCGTACTCAGGCAGGGCCCAGTACTATGCGAGAACCTGAAAAATCTAAATCTGACAGCATGGAACTTGTCCACTAAGCGCTGAAGAAGAGAGGATACTCTGAAGCAGTGCTCACAACACTTCAACAGTCCAGGTGCCCTGCAACAAGGAGATCATATAGAGCTACCTGGAAGACTTTCGCAATATGGGCAGCGGACAAGGGACAGGACCCCTGCAGGGCAGAAATCCCAGTTATCCTCCAATTCCTCCAAGAGGGATTAGACAAGGGACTCAAGCCTAAAATTCTGGCTAGACAGGCAGCAGCAATAGACTCAGTCCTAAGAGCGGTGACTAATAAGCATATATAATCCCATAGACATGTCAGACAATTTCTGAGGGCAGCGAGATCCATATCTCCCCCAGTAACCCATAGATGCCCGTCTTGGAGCCTAAACCTAGTACTGGACTCTCTCACTAGGGCGCCTTTTGAACCATTGAAGCATATTTCTTTATATATGCTTACGCTGAAGGTGGTCTTCTTAGTAGCAGTTACTTCAGCTAGAAGAATCTCAGAGTTAGGGGCCCTATTGGTGGAGGAAAATTTCTGTTCTTTCCAGGAACAATCAGTTACACTTAGGGTGGACCAGGCTTTCATTCCTAAGGTCAACTCCTTATTTCACAAAAGTCAGGAGATAGTACTACCTTCCTTTTGCCCGTAACCAATCCACCCAAAGGAAAAAATCTGGCACACATTAGATGTAAGGAGAGCATTAAGGATATACATAAGCAGAACACAAAGTATTAGGTCATCCACTGCCCTATTTGTTAACATTAGACAAGGGTACCAAGTAGGGGTGGGAATTCCGGATCTACCGGTATCCGATAATGCCGGTATCGGGCGTACCGGCATTACCGGATTCGACCCTGTAATCTGGTCCCTTTACCGGATTTCGGTGTACCGGGTTTTTTTACATTGCAGCCATTTAAAAATGGCTGCAATGTAAAAAAAGTTAAAGCCCCAGCAAAACAGTTTTTTTTAAAAAAAACCTCCCCGAGTCCAGGCTGCGCGGGTGGAAGGGGGGACACCCCCCACCCACCCTGCCCAGCCTGGCTTTTTGTTTTAAAAAAGAAAAGACTAAGAGTAAGACGGCGAG
>QEPC01007499.1:5261346-5283441 GCA_003113815.1 Sphenodon punctatus | reverse complement strand
TGGGGCTTTAAGTTTTTACATTGCAGCCATTTTTAAATGGCTGCAATGTAAAAAAATCCGGTACCCGGAATCCGGTACCCGGACCGGATTTACCGGGTCGAATCCGATAATGCCGGTACGCCCGGTACCGGCATTATCGGATACCGGATTTACCGGTTTTCCCGCCCCTAGTTCAGATGATCCCTTTTATTGGGTCAACTTCTGCTAGTGTGGGCATGCAAGCTTTTGGGACACCCACGGCCCTTCCTCAGGCATGTAGCCTGTCAGAACTATAGACTGAGCAGAAGTCGGACACTTATATGCTGTATAGGAAGGCAATGACTTGGGAAGGAGCTATTATACAGAATGCAAGTTTAACAGTGGCACCTTGTGTCTAAGGGCACTTTTAGACGAGACACATTTGCGCATGATTGTTAAAAAAAGGCGCTTGTTTTAATGCTCGTTTAAACACCTAAACTGTTTTAAATGTGTATTTGCCGTGAACGTGTAAAAGCTCAAACCGTTTTGAATGTGGTTTTTAAATAATGCGCATTTTTTTAAACCGGTTTTGGCACCCCCAGATCATCAAAGATGCTCAAAACCAGTTTTAAAAAATGCGCATTATTTAAATGCGCATTTACAAAACCACATTAAAAGTGTCTCGTCTAAAAGCGCCCTAAGTGTTATCATAGCAATGCTATTGTCCTTGTGGATTTACTAGCTTAGAGTGTAATATAAAATACACATATGGCCATGAGACAGTGAGTTCAGATATTTATCTGAGTTCAGATATTTATCTGAACTTTTCCAAATTTGAGGATGATGGTAGAAAGGGGATTGTCAGAAGTATAGCAGCGTCCTGTATAGTATATGTCATGTATAGTATATGTAGAGTCATGTATAGATACAGTATAGCAGGAACCAAGCCAGAGAGAAAATCCAAAATGTAGTGCCCATGAAGTCAAAGCCAAGGAGCTGAGGGAAGGGCTGGAGGAAGAGTAAGTCCTGGAGCACAGACTGGAAGAGGAAGACTAGAGCAATTACTTGGAGCAAATAGGTCACAGGGCTGGAATGAAGCAGAGCAGAGGTGGGACCAGAACAGGACCCAGGTAGAGCAGACAGGCCAGGAAGCCAAGGATACTTAGTGGGGTGTGAAGTCACTGGCCGCACCGCTCAGTAGCTGGCCGCAATGCACAGGTGGATTCTTGAGTACTTGTGTATAGCCTTGGGCCAATTATGATCTGGGCCTGCAGGAGCCAATCAGCAGGTTCTGGTGATAAGTCTCCAGGCTAGAAATGATAGTCCCATGGTCACCTGCAGCAGCCAGAGCCACGTCTGCACTGGGCTCCATGAAGCGTTGGCCCCTTTGGAAGAGGCATCCTCCAGCCATGCTAGCACCAAGTCCCAGGTAGTGCTGGTCTCAGAAGGGATGCTCTCCATCCATGCCAGCACTGGGCCCCAGGTAGTGCCTGCCTCCTCGGAAGTGGCATCCTCCAGCTATGCTGGTGCCAGGCCCCACAGATAGCGCCTACCCTGTTGTCTCAGAGACAGCTGTGGCCAATCAGAGCCAGCTTAGAGAGCCACAGGGTGGGATGGGAAACACCTAGCACTTCCTCTTCTTCTGTTCTAGAAGGGGAAAGCTGCAAGCTGTCAGTGGCTTGCCAACTCACTCCCCTTGGTATAGCCTCCCTGTGCTTCCACCTGCTCTCTTGCCTCCTCACTTCACCTTTCTACCTCCTCCCTGTTGCCACTGCCTTGGTTCTTGGTCCACTTTTGCCTGTGCTAGCTGACTACCCAACTTGACCTGTGCTCTACCTTGGCTGTCTCTGCCTGATCCCATAGCTGATGCCTGTGCTAGCTGACTACCTGGCTTGACCTGTGCTCCACCTTGACTATGCCTCCCGCTCGCCTGTCAGCTCAGCTTCTCTCTCGCCCACCAGTCCCAAGTCTGATGCCCTGGCTCTTCAGAGGAGCCTGAAAAGAGAAATCCTAAGCCAAAAGCATTGCCAGAAAATCCAACAACCTCAAAAGTCAGTGGCACTAAAGTGCTTACTTAAAGCTCCCACTTAAATGCTTTGCTGCAGTGACTTGCCAGGATCACACCAGAGTTTGGATGGGGCTGGTGTTAAAATTCCATTTTCCTATTTTTAATCCCCCCCTCCCTTTCCTCACCATCATATTTCTCTATGAAATACCCACACCTGGAGCAGCAGCTGATTGGCTGATTGGTTTTGAGCCTGCTGTAGTTGGAAGGGCCTGTGCTATCAGAGTGAGAAGGCTTATATTGAGAGGAGAGGCTGGACCTCTTTTCCCTCGCCTGCCCCTGGCTCCAAGTGCAGCCCCAGGAGTGTGCAAAGGTGAGACCTCCTGTGGTTGCCTTTGTCATGGAGTTGAGCCAGGCCAGATACACCTGGCTCCACTCTGGTGTGTGTGTGGGGGGGTGATGGGGAGAGAAGGGCCATGGGTGAAGGCTGAATGTGGGGTGTAAGTGCCACCTCCCTGATGCAGAGCCTGGAGCGCACATGTAGCTTACTCCTCCCTACTCTGAACCTCATGTCCCTGTCCCTACCATTGACGTTGGAGGGAGCAGTCTCTCTCAACCCCACGTGCAGCAGGCTCAGAATTAGCCACTGTACCATGCTGCCGTGTCTGCAGTGCTGGATTGTCTGGCATAGCATAAGGCGTGCAGAGCTACATTACAGGACCTGTCCAGGCCACGCTGGCCACTCAGATGCATTCTTGGGCAGCGCCCATTGAACTCACCAAGCTTCCACTGAACATGAAAAGCTGCGCTTGGCAGCCTCAAAAAACAAGCAAACAAACAAGCTGCTTCAGAAGCCTGGGCTAGGCTGGGGAAACAGCTTAGCAATGAGGACTACACAGCAAACAAAGAGCTATTTATTGAGCCCACAGGCAATAAGTGTCATGTGAGGCAATTCAGAGACTCCCCATCCCGATGATGAGACAATGAAATGTCAGTGCTCCCAGCAGAGGCTGGAAACAAACTCCCAATTATTTCTGAGTATCCTCTTGTGGCCAGTCTTCCTTTTTCTGGTATCTGGGTGGGGGACGATAACACAGTGTGATTGAGGGAATGTTATCCCCTAAAGAAAGAAACCGTGTACACCTGATGTGTAGTATGCACCGATATCTAGTGTGTGGATGGCTGTGTGGGTGACTTCTCGGAGACCTCAAGTTTTGAAATTTATGAGCCAGTGTGGCCTAGGGTGTTTTCAAATGAGATGCTACTCTGCCCGGCCACCCAGGAGCCATGACAGAGCTGATTGCCCGCCTGAAGGTGGAGTGGCCGAATGCGCGCTCCCATGAGCCACGGAGCACCCACTCATGGAGCAATGCCAGGAAATCCGGAGTGCTCTGTGCTTCTATGGCTGGGGTAGCCAGCCACTGTCTGAAGCACTCCCCACTCACTCCACCTGCACGGACGGTCACGGAACACCCTCACACACACACCCTATTGCCTTGTTTGTTTAAAAACACCCCTGTTGGACCTGGAAGACTAGGGCTCAATTACTATCTTTAATCAAAAACTCACTGGGTAGCCTTGGACAAGTCCACTATCATTCAGCCTCAGTTTCTTATCTGTAAAATGGGGGCAATAATGACTAGGGCTACGAATTTGTCATGGTAAATTTTTCGAAAAGTCATGAGGGGGTTTAAAAATTCTCCCAAAAGGGATTTTTTTTTTTTTTTGAATGCCCAGGGTTTACAATCTAAATTAGGGAATTTAAAAACTCCCTATTCTCCCAAAAGGGTGTTTTTTTTGAATGCCCAGGGAATAAAGATGTACATTTATAAATCCATGACTTTTGCATGATTTTTTAAAAATACCCTAAGTTCTAATTTAGATTGTAAGCGCTGGGCAAAAGAAAAAAAAATCCCTTGAAGCTATCAATGTGTCTTGCAGCTATCAATGTGTAGCCAAACCCCCCTCTAGACCCCCCTCTTAGATTGTAAACCCAAGGAATACACACACACACACACACACACACACACACACACAGAGAAAGCAGGAGAACCTTCACTAAAAAATCCCAGGACACCATTTAAACGTGTGTAGCCACTCCCAGGCATGCGCTAGACGTAGTGCTTCTGTCTTTGGGGGATGGGGGGCTCGGATCATGAGAGTGCTGCCTTCCCGTTGGTCCGCAGTGCTCCTGGGGAGGAGGGCTGGGCAGCTGATTGACTGAAGGAGCCTGCCAGTCACTCAGTCTCTGACATCAGTCAGATAGTGCCATATCTGTCATAGTGCCAAGTCATAGTGCCAAGCGCTACTTTTCAGAGAGTCATAGTGCCAAGCGCCTCCTTCCTCCAGCCAGACTCACTGGCTTAGCTTCACGCTACCGCTGCATGAGCAGAGAGGCGCACACTGTAAAGTAAGCCTCTCTGAAAAGTAAGCTGCTCCAGAACTTTTGGGAGGCGCAGCCCCGGCTGATATCACGACTATCACGGGGAACCAGGGAAAGTCACGGAGGGGGGCCGATTTCACGAAATTCGTGGCACCCATGACAAATTCGTAGCCCTAATAATGACCCAGGTTGTTGTGAGGATGACTAGATAAGAATTGTAAAGTTCTGTCCCAAGTCCCTGAGATAGGGTGGGTTATTAATTGAAATAAATAAATGTGTGTGATACTGAGGCTCAGGTCACTTTGGCCCAAGCAGATGTGGTTAATCCAGCCTCTTTAGTTCCCCATAAAGAACTTCAGGTACAGGGGCTGACTAGCGCCCCTGTCTCAGTACTGGTGGCTTCTTTGCATCTGAAATGGGAAGGGAAGGAAGGCACCAAGCGGGCTGGGGTGATGGACCAGTTGCTGGTCTCAGTCCTACTAGGGAAATGACCTGCAAGAGTGGCAGGCATCTCTCCTCCAAAGTCTGGTAGTGACCTGAAGCCAGGCGATGAGAGCTGGCTCGGAGACCATCAGGGGGGCAGAGAGAGAGGAGGCCACCAGCCCAGTCTGGGCCTGCCCACGTCAACACCCCAGGAACAGCTGGGGAGGCACAAGCCCTGGTCCCAGGCCCAGCAGAGGAATTCCAGAGGGAGCTTGCTGAGGACCCCTCTCTGGCGGGACTCCGGGCAGTGGCCCACTCTCCCAGTGCAGCCAAGTCCCTTCACGAGGGCCGGCAGGAGCGGTTCCTGTGGCAAGGGAAACATCTGTACCAGGAGTGGGCACCCCAGTGGAGAGTTGCGGTTTGGAATGTGCAAAGACAGCTAGTGGTGCCCCAGAAATATCTGCTAAGGCTGCTTGCAGTGGCACATGATATACCCTTCTCGGGCCACCTGGGCAGGCTGTTGCAGAACTTTTTCTGGCCAGGGGTTTTTGAGGCAGTCAAACAGTACTGTAAAACATGCCATACGTGTCAGAAAGTGGGGAAGGCCCACGATAAGGGAAATGCAGCACGCATGCCTCTGCCGATCATTGAGGAGCCCTTCCAGAGGGTTGGCATTGATATTGTGGGCCCCCTAAGTAAGGCAACCCACATAGAGAAAAAGTACATCCTTATGGTGGTGGATTATGCCACAAGCTACCCGGAGGTGGTGACATAGTCCTCCATTGAGGCTGACACTCTGGCAGATGCCCTTTTGAGCATCTTTAGCAGGGTTGGGTTCCCAAGGGAGGTCCTCACAGACCAAGGGTCCAATTTCATGTCTACCCTCCATGAGGAGTTGCGGAGGCGCTGTGGAGACAGCCACTTCCACACCTCGACCTACCACCCTCAGACCAACGGCCTGATAGAGCGCTTCAATGGGACCCTGAAGTCCATGCTCCGTATGTTCATGGACAAACACCCCCACGACTGGGACAAGTGCTTGCCGTACCTACTCTTTACATACCGAGAGGTCCCGCAGGAATCCACGGGGTTCTCGCCCTTTGAACTGCTCTATAGCAGGACAGTGTGAGGCCCCCTGGATCTAATTAGGTCTGAGTGGGAGGGACGCTGTCCTGATCCCCAAAGGGAGTCCGTGGTAGAGTATGTCTTAGCCTTTAGGGAGAGGCTTATGGAACTTATGGGGTTTGCCCAGGAGAACTTGACCAAGGCCCAAGGGTGGCAGAAGACTTGGTATGACTGAACTGCATGGGCCAGGTCCTATGGGATAGGGGACGAAGTCATGTTGCTCGTTCCCATCAGGAAGAATAAGCTCCAAGCTGCTTGGGAGGGGCCCTTCAGACTTCTTAGGCAGCTTAGTGAAGTAAACTATGTAATGGAAATGTCCAACACCACCACCAGTGCATGTACCATGTAAACGTGATGAAGCCCGATTATGATTGCAGCGAGATGGTGTTAACAGTGTGCGGGAGCTGGGAGGAAGAGGAAGAAGGGGAAGACCCCCTGGTGCATCTACTGACTGAGAGTGTGTCCTGTACCCCACTAGATGCCATTACCCTCTCAGACCAACTTACCCCTGGCCAACAAACCCAGATCCAGGACGTGTTAGAGAGAAACCAGCAGTTGTTCTCCAGTAAGCCAGGCTTGACTAACCTGGCCGTACATTGCATAAAGACAGACTTGGGGAAGCCCATCAAAAGCACCCCTTTCTGAAGGTGGCAGACAGCCTGTAGTGGGAAATCAAGGAAATGATGGCATTGGGAGACATAACTGAGTCCAACAGCCCCTGGGCCTCCCCAGTGGTTCTACTTCCCAAACGGGACGAGTCCATCTGATTCTGTGTGGATTATAGAAAACTAAATGCCATCACAGTTTCAGATGCATATTCCATGCCCCGCAAGAATGAGATCTTAGACAGGCTAGGAGGATCCCAGTTTCTGTCCACAATTGACCTCACCAAAGGGTACTGGCAGGTACCCCAAGACCTGGATGCCCAAACAAAGTCTGCGTTTGTCACGACCACTGGGCTTTTTGAGTGTAAGTTTCTTCCCTTTGACCTGAAAGGGGCCCCTGCCACCTTCCAAAGGCTGGTGGACAAACTACTTCAAGGTTGTGGGGAGTTTGCCTTAGCGTATATTGATGACATTGCCATCTATAGCGCAACATGGGAGCAGCACCTGGGTCATGTTGGGGAGGTGTTGAGCCGCATTCAGACAGCGGACCTGACAGAGTGGAGAAGAGTAGATTTGGGTTGGCTGAGGTGTCTTATCTAGGATATTGGGTGGGGCAGGGGCACATCCATCCAGAACCTGTCAAGTTGGAAGCCATACAAAACTTCCCGGTTCCCCAAACCCGAAAGCAGGCACAGAGATTTGTTGGCGTGACAGGGTACTTTCACTGCTGTGTACCCACCTATAGTACCCTTACGGCTCCCACCACCGACCTCTTCAAAAAGGGCAAACCAGACAAGATAGTCTGGACAGAACAGTGCCAGAAGGCCTTTGATGGCTTAAACAGAAGCTAAGTGGGGACTCAGTTCTGATTAAACCAAGCTCCGAAAGCCATTTCTGGTCTTCACGGAAGCCTCAAACACTGGTGTGAGGGTTGTTTTGATGCAAGCTGATTCAGAGGGGATTTGGAGACCCATCGTCTACCTCAGCAAAAAGCTGCTTGCCCAGGAAAAGAACTATGCCACAAAAGAAAAAGAGTGCTTGGCCATGGTGTGGGCACTCAAATAGCTGCAGTCCTACCTCTTTGGCAGGCATGTCAAGCTGTTTACAGACGACTCCCCTTTGACCTGGCTGCACTGCATGCAGGGTGTCAGCGCCAAGCTCCTGAGGTGGAGTCTGGTCTTGCAGGACTATGACATGGAGGTAATCCATGTAAGGGGAATGCTTGCTAATGTGGTTGCCGATGCGCTATCTCGGGTGGGGATGTAAGAATGTCCTCCAAGGTCCGGCAGAACCTGGACTCCATCTTTTTTGGGAAGGGGTGTATGTGATGGTTGAGTGTCTCCTCACATAGCTAGGCAAGGTCCACACCAGTGAGTCTTATTGGTTAGATCTGGAGGGAGGGACCCATCAATCTGCTTTTGGAACATTGAGGGGGAGAATGGTAGGGGCAGTTGTAGTGGGCAGCTTTGGAGGGAAGCTGTATCAACCTGGAGGAGACTGTTAACTGTAAGCCTCATTGTGTGACCTGCTTTGTGTTTCTCTGACCTTAGACTGCCCTCTGATGTTCCCTTCATTTAGTAAAGTGTGTTCATTTAAGTTTATCCCGGTTGGTCTGAGTTATTGCTCCAGGGGGTTTGTACTGAGTGAAGGGGTGATCTCTTGTAGCCAGTGCCTGCTGCTCACAGAAAGGACAACCTTCCGTGTGGATTCCCTTCCAGGGACTGGCCCAGCAAGGAAGGTGCCACCCGGAGGGGGAAGATAAGCCAAGGGGAAAGAGCAAAGGGTCTACAACTGGCCCCAGTCTAAGGGGGCAGGCGTCCCACAAGTGCAAGGCACTGGGGAGCCTGGCCCTAGACTGCCCTGACATTTCCTTCCCGTCTCTGTGAGTGAGCAACCATCTCAAGAGAGCCCTGTATAAAGTGTGCCCTGAGCCCTAGCAAGCCAGCAGGGCCAGGTGGATGTGCACCCCTGTGCCAGCATCCCAGGACTGGGCAAGGGAGGATCCATGGAGCCCGTAACAGTGATATTTGCTTTTACACCCTGTTTGGGGATGTGCCCTTCGTATCGATCTGTGGGCACTGCCCCCCTTCGTCTCTTCAGGCTGTGGTAGAGTGCGAGGGGAAGGCACTTATTCTCCATTTGCACAAGTTGACATTTTGGCGAACCAGTGGGTTAGGACTTCATGAAGTAAAAGGGAGTATGGGAGACAGAGTTCAAAAGCGTGATACTAACAACGGGGGTGTGAGATGTGAGCTGTCTGCCCTCTTCTGGATGGAATTAGAACTGCACCATAGGCCCAGTGCTGGTTTAGGTTAAGGCAATTTTCCTTTCATGTCAATGACAGGAGCCTCTTTTTACAGCAGAAGGCATTCAGCTATAGAACTACTCTATTGAGTGGCCAAAGCGTACGGGATAGTGGTGAGTCTGTTCTAAAAGAAGCTGCTTTAACTAAATACACAAACTGTTCCACAGAGGAGATAATAATAATATGAATGCTCCTAATACTAATGCATCATTATTACTTTTGATATTGAAATATTTTTCACTTCTAATTTTTTTTAAAATTCTAGTTATGGACATGTTTTTATGAACCAAGGTGAAGACAATATAGGCTCAAAATACAAGAAGGTGGTTTACAGAGAGTACGTGAATGGAGAGTTTACAGAGCACAAAGTGAGGTCAGCACGGGAAGAGCATTTAGAAATTTTAGGTAAGAAACTGAGGTAATTGCTGTGCCCCAGTGTAATGGGAATTTCAGAAAAGAATGATACAAATGCTTTAGTTTTCTTCAGTTAGAACAGGTAAGCAACTTTGTTCTTGCTTCTCTCAGCACAACACAGCATAGAAAACTGCTCACTATCACCTGTCTGCCCGTATCTCCCAGTCCAATGTTTAAAAGTGACGATGGACTAGTCTGGATCTGTTGGTAACAGTGGGTGCACTTGCAGACTGGCTAGATCATGGAATAGATCCTTCATAAACACTATAGTAATTTGCAAAACACAATAGAACATCAATAGAATAGAGAATATAGTATCTGGCACTGACCACACTTGGAGACACGCTATGGAACGAGACAGACCATTGGTCTGATCCAGTATGATAGTTCTTATCTCATTCCAAAAATGAATATATCCTGTCAGTTTTGTTAACAAGCAGAGGGAAGAAACAAATGTAACACTAACAATTGCACCGGATTTTCAGTGGCTTTCCACACAGACAAATATAAATTTTAGTCATTGGTTGTGGAGACACTTTCCTGTCTATGGATATCTCCAAACAGAAGAAAAAATTCGTTGGTGCAGCCTGAAATCTTGCACACTCTTACCAGCAGAAGTTAGTCTAATAAAAGCTCTCATCTTGAACTACTTAGGGTGATTTCAGGTGTGATGGGCAGCCGCTTTCACCACGGGCCATGGGGTGGTTTGAACCACGGCCAGGGGTGAAGGGGCACACCAATAGACATGCGCCCCATTGCCCCCGGCTGTGGTCCGAACCACCCCACGGCCTGTGGTGAAAGCGGCCGCCCCGGAGGGGGTGGGGCCACACAGCGCAGCGTGCTGCCGCACAACCCCGCCCCCTGCGTTCCCCGGCGGCCCTCCCCCCTCCCAACGAGCAGTGGCAGCAGCCAATCCGGCCGCTGCTGCAACCATGGCCGGGGGTGAATCCCATTGACCACGGTGAATGGTAAGTAACCAGATGTTACTTTCCGTTCACCACGACCGTGGTGGCCTTTCACCACACTTCTCGACCTCCCCACGTCCGGACGTCCAGAAGTGTGGTGAATGCAAACACGGGCCACGTTTGATTGTGGTGAACATCTGGCGGCGAGCAAATAGACGTTCACCACAGTCAAACGCGGCCCGTGTTTGACTGTGGTTCAGCCGGGGTGAACGTCAGACGCGTAACGTCTGAAATCACCCCTAGCCTCCATTTGTTAAAGAAAAGAGTGGTGGCATGTGCAGCACCCACCTCAACCTAATACTTAGTATGTAGGTGGTCAGGGGGCAGGGAGGTTGTTTGCAGGTGGTTGGGCTAAATGTTACGTGTTTGAATGAGATAAGAAATTGAACAATTTGAAATTTTTCCATAGACTGATTGTGCTTTGAAGTTGTGACTAGCAATTTTGGGAAAGAATTGTGGTTTTCATGCTGTTTTATTATTATTGTTCATTATTTATATAGCACCAGGCATGTTCTCTCAGAATTTGAACAGAGGGGCTTGCAATCTAGAAATATACGTTGGCGTTTATCATTAAACACTGCTTCCCTACCAAAAAAGAAAGTTTGAAGATGCTGTGCTTATCAAATTTTAAAATTCACACTTTCATAAATAGACTTGGGGGGAAACAAAAAAAATTAAATTGTGGTTGAAATTTTTGATTATAGAAAAATTCAATCAAAATATTTCAAGTAGTTCTAATTGGGACAAGTGTCCGCATGTAGAGTGAGGGGCCTGTTTTTGATGGCCTGTCGCTGAAGGAGTATTTGTGGAGGGTGTAAAAGGAGGATCTTGTTCTCTGACAGACCACTTAATCAGTAGTTTGGTAGGACGATATAATGACATTTCTCCTTAACCCAGAGGTTCCTTAACTGGAGGCCAGGACCCCAGGTGGGGTTGCGCTATCTATGGCTGAGGACACAATCACAATATTTGATATATTTTGCATGCCGTGGTTGCTGTCTGGGGGTCACAGAAGTATATTTTAGCACTGAGATCCAGCTCCTACCCCCAAGCAACAAAAGACTGAGCTCAGGGTAAGGGAGCAGAAATAAGGGCATGCCCACAAGGATAAGGGACAGATCCATGGCACAGATCCATGATCTGGACCCTCCCCTTCCTGAGCTTCTTAAGTACTCCCTCCCCCAATCTCTATGCAGCGCTCAGAACTTGTGCTAATTTTCAAAGTGATCCCTAGGAAGGAAAAGATTCCCTACCTCTGTTGTAAATAATAGGATATCCATTCCTGTGCTTATTACTTCTGGATACGATCTGTTTTATTTACTTTAACATAGCAACATTCATCACCATAGCTTGCTGTTTTGATTTAGGACCACTGATCCATGCTGAGGTGGGTGACTCTATACTGGTTATATTTAAAAACAAAGATAGCAGGCCCTATTCTGTAGCTCCACATGGTGTAGAAGAAGTGAGTAGTGGAGAAAGGCCAGAAACACCCATCACTATGCCAGGTAAGCAATATCATTTGTTTGCAAGCAACAAAAGAGATAATTAAATCCTAGATAAAATCATATTTCTTAATGGGTTTCTGATGCCTAAACAACTTTTTCAGTACAGTAAATTTTGCCCCATCCCAGGTTCTCAATTATATTAGCTGTTTCTAGACTGCAAGCTGTGCAGAACGGGGGCTTGTGTTTCCACTTGTTCTTGGGAGGCTCTTTTGGTACACCTGGGCATCAAAAATAATGATGCAAAAATAAATTGTTTTCCAAATGCCTAAATATAGAGATAGGTGCCCAACTTTAGAAACTCAGATTTGAAGATTAAAAGAATAGACATTGGGTTCAAATATCTTCAACACAGATAAGCCAATATTATGGTATTTCCTTTGGTTCTCAGTATCTTCTCCCAGTTGGAATATGGACCTTTACTAAGGCAAACTCAAATTGAAACCAGTGAGGGGCCAACCAAACTTGCAGAGATCCAGTTAGTGTAACCTAGCAAATAAGGGCTGAAGCCCACAAGTTGCAGCAGCCTGATCTCCATGGGGTCATCACCGCCTCCCCAGTGTGGGGAGATGGACAGACGGTCACGGGGAAGCCAGACAAGCCAATCTCTGTCAAAGCTGCCGCTAAGACTGGGGCAGACCATGGTGCCAGCCACATGAGTGCATGCCTGGCCCGGCCCTGCCTCCCTTCTCTGGCCCAACCGAGATCCCGCCCCTGGCCATGATGTGGATGCATTCAATGGGTGACAGCGCTCACCACTCAAGGCCCCATAGCAGTATTCCCTGCATGGCAGGACAAGCACAGCCCTTCCACACAAATAGCCCTGCCATGAGCAGCCCTACCCCCAGTTGGGGTAAGGTTGCTCTGCGACGTGTCCTTAGAATTTTTCTGAGGATGCGTCACATAGCAATCAGCTGCTCGCCCCGGGGCTGGGGGAACATCTGGCGGGCTCCATCCACACGATGCACTGCATCAAGTGGCCTAGCTGCCCACAGTGGGGTAAGGCTACCCAAGGTGTGGTAGCCTCCCCACTCTGGGTGAAAACAGACATGATGCTAACTCCACTTTAACATTTCTTATACATGTTTCAGGGCTGCATAGGGCACCAGTACAGCCCTGCAACATGCATAGGAAATGTTAAAATGGTGTTAAAGTGGAGTTAGTGTCATGTCTGTTTTCACCCAATGGCTCCACTATGCTCTCTTTGGAACCAATTATACTGAGGCTGCATTTACACACGACTCTTCTCCTGCTTGTACTGTTTGTTGTGGGAGTTCGTATTTGTGCATTTTCATTGTTCCCACATTAACCCATACTGTTCTGGCTGTTGCTAAGTATCTCTTTATGCTGCATTTTTTTTGTTTTCAGCAATGCATTTATCCAACAAAACAGACAGTGGGGGATTCATCCCTTGTGGGGGAAATTACTTCTCTCCCTTCTTGAAGCAATTAAGGCAGACTGGTATGAAAAAGCTGTTCTTCAGTTGCAAAATATTTTACAGAAACAGAACAGCGTGTGTTATTTTTCTCTGGATTTTGATTAAAATGTAACACCCCCGCCCATTTATGCATACACAAAAAAGCTGCTGGCCTGCCAGGCTATTCTGCACATGTGCAAAATGGCACTGCCCTTTAAAATGGCAGCTGTGAATGGACTATTGCTCACTGCAATATCTGATTGGAACAGACAAAATACCTGGTTGCAATTAGACATTGGAACCAGTGAAATTCTGCCTTCAGCCGTAGGATTAATCCCTTCACACATTATGAAAATGCATATGAAGGGTTAAAGCACAATTGTTAAACCTTGCTTTCCAGCTTAACTCTTTGGGAGTTAAAAATAAAATTAAAAAATAAAGGGGGGGAAGGCTTTTTCTCATAGTATGTGTTGACACAGATGTATTCTCCAGCCTAACCCTTTCACATTTAAAAAAATAAAGGGTGTGTGTGTGAAGATATTTTGCATACTAGGAATCTTGTGTGAATACTGACTGAGGGTGAAAACAGACATGACACTAACTCCACTTTAACACCAGTTTAACATTTCTTATGCATCTTCCACGGCTGCATATGACACCACTACAGTTCTGCAACATGCATAAGAAATGTTAAAGCAGAGTAAAAGTGGAGTTAACATGATGTCTGTTTTCACCTTGAGAGACAGTTGTAGCTAGAGTTCTACCCTTCACTAAGGCCTGGCTCCTACAGGGATGTATCACAACATTCTGCTACAACACCTAAGTGCAAGGCTGTCAGATTGTGAAATTAAAAACACTTTATATCAAGTGCAGTTGTTTGCATTTCCCCGGTCCTGTGGCCATTGGTAAAACCTTCTTGCTTGTTTGTTCCCCCTCTTGTATTTCAGGAGAAATAAGCACCTATCGGTGGAATGTCCCAGAAAGGTCAGGTCCGGGGAATTCCGATCCAAACTGCATCACTTGGGTTTACTATTCAACAGTGCACTTCATAAAGGTAGCTGGGAAACAGTAACTAAGGATTATACTGTTGTGACATAAATCACTTTCTGGCGTGGGGCTTGTTGTAGCTTGGAAGGATTTATTTTGCTTTGAGCCAGTGTGGTGTAGTGGATAAAGTGCTGGACTTTGGGCTAATTCAGACGTGCGTTTCAATCGCACAGCCGCCGCGGCTGTGTGGTGGATTTAAAGCATTGTGCGATTTAAAGCACCGCGCACTCCCGGGTTGGTGTGAATGCACCGACCGCGCACATTTCAGCCTAACATGAACTGTTTGAGTGCAGTTTTGAAAGCTGCTCCGAGCAGCTTTTAAAACCGCACTCCAACAGTTCGCTTTAGGCTGAATTGGTGCATTCACGCCAACCCGGAAGTGCACAGTGCTTTAAACCGCACGATGCCGCCGCGGCGGCTGTGCGATTTAAACACACGTCTGAATGAACCAAGCCAGGGTTTAAATTCCACCCTAGCCATGAACTCAGTGCGTGGTCTGGGGCAAGTCACTACCTCTCAGCCTAGAGATCCAGTATGGTGTGGTGTAGTAGAGAAGGTATTGGACTTTGTTCTAGGAAGCCAGGGTTCAAATCCACCCCCTGGGTGGTCTTGGGCAAGTCCCAGTCCCAGTTTCCCATCTGTAAAATGGGAATTTGTGTGCCTGTGTTTCCCTCACCCTTGTCTACCTTAGATTGTAAGCCCACTGGGCAGGGACCTGTCTCCAAAAATTGGACTGGAAAGTGTTCATACACCTAGTAGCACTATAGAAATGATAAGCAATAGTAATACTAGAAGCATTAATAGTAATACTCAGTAGTCATCTTTATTCAACTGCCAGAAGGTTCTAAGCCTTCCCTTCAGTCTCTGCTGACCCAGGGACTGCATAGATTCAGGGGAGGTCATGCCACACCACAAAGTTAACTCTCAAGTTACCACAGGACCAAAGCTTGTAAAAACCTTTACTCAAATAGGAGAGACAGGATGTGGATTTGAAGGACTGTGTCCTTTATCAGTTGAAGATGTTTTAGTAAGGCCCAATTTATACATGGTTTAATTCCATTGAAACCAGCAGCATTGTTATTATTATTATTATTATTATTATTAGCATTAGCATTTGTATAGCGCCAGTTATGTACCTGGCGCTTTACAGAACAATAAGATAGACGCGGTCCCTGCCTATGGTTTACAATCTAATAGACACAGAGGGGGAAGACAAGGAGAGGGGACATAGGGAGAGACACGGGATAAATAACATTCATTGGATGCGAAGTCTCAGGTGCATGTGCTTGCCTTGGTTGCGGTTAGGCAGGAGTATGCAGGGAGGGCAGGCAGTAAATATTGAAGGAAAGTTCGAGCAGGCATTGGGAAAGGTGGCGAGAAAGAGGAGGTTTTGAGGAGGAATTTGAAGGTGCGGAGGGAGGGGGCAAGGCGGCTGTGCGGAGGGAAGGAGTTCCAGGCATGGGCGGCAGCAAGGGAGAAGGGACCAAGGCAGTCAGGGGAGCAGGGGTGTCACCGGGATGGGGGAGAAGGCACACACACCCACACTCACGCACCACTGGCCAACCTTGCCACAGGGCACGCGCCCCACAGGGTAGATGCCCGTCAGGATATTAGTTAGACCTTACCTCTATTTACAGAGAATGGGCCAATATCATCATTGGGCATGGGAATTGCAAGGAGACCAGGGTCGGCCCCTACAGCCCTAGTACATACACCCTGAAGGGAACGGGGGAAGGGGGAAGGTACGTGAGGGCCTGTGCCAGAGGGGAAGGGTCCCGGACACAGTGAGGGAGCAGGAGGAATTCACACGGAGGTGCAGCAATCCCAGAGGAAGGGAGCAAGGGTACTCACGACTGTCACAGACTTTCTCACACTCACACTCAATCTCGCAGGCACGGGGGCAGGAGGGTCCAGCCACACAATCCTAATATCTCTCGTCCTTTCAATAACACGTAGTCAAGCTCAATCGGGGGGCCGGTTTCATTTGCAATCACCAGCGCCGCTGCCCAGGCGGTGCTGGCTTTTAAGTTACAAGCCCCGCCCCTGTACGCGCTCGCAGACGCTCTGAGCGCCGCGGCAGGGGCGGGGGAGTCCCTCCATGCGGCCCCGATGTCAGAGGCGTGGCCATGGGCTGCACTGTGCCTCCAGCTGGGGATGCCCCAGCCGGAGCTCCTGCGTGCTGCGTCTGCCCTGGGGGCGGGGCCAAGCTATGACGGGGCTCTGCTCCCTGCCTGCGAGGCCGGCTCGTGCGGTGCCAAAGCCCTCTGCGGGCAGCGGAGCTGACAATACCCCACCCCCCAAGGCCACCGACCGGGAGTCTGGGGGGGCCAGGTCGAGAGGGGTGGCGCAGGTGAAAGGATCGTACCAAGCAAGGGGCGTGCACGAAAGGTGCAGGTTCCCAGGAGCGATCCTCCAGTCCATAACCCACCCAGTCAATTAGGTATTGTAATTTACCTCGCAACCAGCGAGAATCTAGGACAGCTCATACCTCGAATTCCAGATCAGCGGCTGACTGGAGAACGGGGCTGGGCGGCGAGAGTGATGTTGGGGAGTTCCAGAGGGGGCTCGTTTTAGGAACAAAATATGAAAGGTGGGGTGGATTCGGATATGAGGGGGAAGCTGAATGGTGTAAGTAACCTCATTGACTCGACTGAGGACAGGATAAGGCCCAATGAAGCGGGCGTCTAGTTTGGGAGATGACCGTACGGAGAGGTACCGTCGACGGTCTATCCACACGAGGTCTCCGGGGCAAAGGGGAGGGGATTCTCGTTGATGTTTATCGGCTTGAGCCTTGTACTGTTGATGTGCTTGTTGAAGGACCCGTCGGGCTATAGTCTGAGCCTCATGAATGCGTTGAACCACAGCTCCAGCTGCTGGAACTGGGGTCAGCGGGGATTCTATGGTTCCAATTTGTGGGTGGAATCCATAGGTGACGAAAAAGGGTGAGGTCCCTCCCAAGTGAAGCATTCGGAACATTGTTGTATGTAAATTCTGCTAGTGGAAGCCATGCATGCCAATCGTCCTGTAAATAGTTTATATAGCAACGCAAATATTGCTCCATATTTTGGTTGACGCGTTCAACTTGTCCGTTAGCCTGTGGGTGATACGCTGTGGTTGGTTTCAAGGTTACGTGGAGGGTGTGGAAGAGCGCTCTCCAGAAGCGCGAGGTAAACTGGGTGCCACGATCACTTGTGATCTCTCTAGGACAACCATGTTGCTTGAAGATGTGCCGTATGAACAGAAGAGCAGTGTGTTTGGCCATGGGCAGTCCCTTGCAAGCAATAAAGTGGGCCAGTTTCGTAAAATGGTCGACCACGACTAGCACCGTAGTATATTGTTGAGATGGGGGAAGATCCACGACAAAGTCTAATCCTACGCTGTGCCAGGGTCCTGGGGGTATGGGAGTTAATTGTAACAGCCCAGCCGGCGCTTGGCGGGGTACCTTCGAGCACATGTGGCACAGTTAGCCACATGCTGCTGCATGTCGTGACGAAGCATAGGCCACCAAAACCCTCTCTGGATTAACTGTCGTGTTCGCTCCACTCCGGGATGTCCTGCTGTGGGGGCCTCATGGTGTGCCCACAAAACATGGCCTTGGCACGACGGGGGCACCACTATACATCCTTGCCGCAAGTGGATCCCTTCTTGTATCGTGATCTCTGCATCTGGGGCCGAGGAGAGTTCTTGCATTGAAGCTTCTTGTAGCTTGGCGAAGGATAAGTAGGTAGTGGCAAAGTTCTTGTCGCCGAGGATCTGCTCGGCAGTAACAGGGGACACAGGACGTTCTTCATTATACCGTGACAAGGCATCTGCTAACACGTGCAGGCGTCCTGGTCGGTAGCGGATGTGAAAATTGAATCGGGCGAAGAACAATGCCCAACGTGCATGACGGGAATTTGTGATGCGGGCGGTTTGCAAGAACATGAGATTTTTATGGTCTGTGATGACCGTGACGGGATGGCGGGCTCCTTCTAAATAATGGCGCCAAACTTCGAACGCCACCTTGATGGCGAGGAGTTCCCTGTCCAAAATTTTGTAGTTGCGTTCCGCGGGGGTAAGTTGTCGTGAGTAGTAGGCGCATGGTAGCAGAGTGTCTGTGTTTTCGGTTGGTTGTAATAGCACTGCCCCCAGTGCTTGAGCCAAAGCATCGGCTTCTACATGGAATGGTTCCGTAAACCGGGGGTGTTGTAACAGGGACGCCGTCGTGAAGGCTTTTTTCAAAAATTCAAAGCTAAATTGTTGGTCCGGGCCCCACTGATAGGGCTGATTCTTTTTTAGGAGTCGGGTTAAGGGTGCCATGATCTCAGCATAGTTTGGAATCTATTGTCTGTAATAATTGGTGCTGCCCAAAAATCTCTGAAGAGGTTTGACCGCCTTGGGCGGCGGCCAACGCTGCAATGGCTCGACCTCCTGGGGATCCATCATCACCCCTGAGGGGCTGATGATGAATCCCAAAAAGTCGACCGAAGTGAGGTGAAAGAAGCATTTCTCGTGCTTACAATATAATTTGTAGTGCCGCAAGCAGCGCAGCACCTCTCAGACATGTTGTACGTGCTGCTCCAAGATGAGGGAATAGATGAGGATGTCATCTAGGTAGGATACCACGTAGACATCAAGAATATCTCAGAACACTTCATTAATAAGGTGTTGGATGGTGGCCGGTGTGTTGGCAAGGCCTAATGGCATGACCCAATACTCGAACAGTCCATAGCGTGTGCAAAAGGCGGTCTTCCATTCGTCGCCTCGGCGTACCCGCAACAAATTGTATGCTCCTCAGAGATCTAGCTTGGTGAAGATCTGCACCCCTTGCAACCGATCCAATAACTCGGGGATGAGGGGAAGGGGGTACTGATTCTTCACGATAATACTATTGAGTCCCCTGTAATCCACAAAAGGGCACAGATCACCGTCCTTTTTGGTAACAAAAAAGATCGGGGCTCCCGCCGGGGAGTTGGAGTGCCGGATGAACCCCTGCTTCAGGCTCTCGTCTAGGTATTGTCGCAAGGCCTGCAGCTCCGGCTTTGCGAGGGCATAGATTCTTCCAAATGGAGGCTCCTTCCCTGGAAGGAAATCAATCAGGCAGTCGTACGTGCGGTGAGGTGGCAACTCCGATGCTCGCGTCTTGCTGAAAACGTCTTGATAGTCTCAATAAGTGTTGGGGAGGTCCAGAGGGTCCTCCTGGACTGAACGAGAGCTCGTGGCGCACCCATCTAATCTTGGGCTAGGGCGTAGACAATTCTCCTTACAGTGGGGGGCCGTAAACTGGACCATCTTCCTTGACCACATAATGGATGGGTCATGCTTTTGGAGCCAGGGAGCCCCCAGAACCACCTGAAACAGTGGGGTACACACTACGTCAAAGGCTAAGTGCTCGGAATGATTCCCCATAGTGCATAGCAAGGAAGGGGTGCACGAAGTGACGGACCCGGATACCAACAGGGAGCCATCAATGGAATGAACCGGCTCTGGCGCTGCCTTGGGACAAAAAGGAATGTTCCTCTCCTGCATGAGCTCGCCGTCTATAAAATTCCCTGACGCTCCGGAGTCAATGAGGGCCCACATAACCATAGAACTATGGGGGGACAACAACAGGGTAACAGGAACTCATAAATGGGGGTCAAGTATAGGGGAAGTTGCAGGGGTCTGTAACAAGCTCAAGACCGAGACGGCCCCTGTCTGTCCCAGCCTCGGGCATTTCCCGACCCTCGGCGTTGCGGGGGCAAGGAAGGACACTCTCCTATAAAATGGGATGGTTCGCCACAGTAAAAGCAAGCGTGCGACACCCTTCGCCGTTCACGTTCCTCCATAGTTAGGGGACCTCGCGAGGCTCCGAGCTGCATAGGCTCGGGATCGGGGAGCCGTGGGGGTCCCGGGAGTGCAAAGGGCTTGGGAGGAAGCAGGCGTGCCTCTTGGCGCCGCTCCCGCTTGCGTTCAGCCAGTGCTCCTCAATCTGGAGTGCCAAGTTAGCCAAGGCTTCCCATGTCTCGGGTAGATTTACAAAGGCCAATTGATCCTTTACCTCCTCACATAAACCCTTGCGAAACATTACCCTCAACACCTTATTGGGCCACTGTAGCTCCAAGGCCAGCTGTTGGAATTGGGTAATATATTCCAACATATTGCCTCTCACCTGCCGGAGACTCAATATCAGGGCCTCCTCATCTTGTGTACGATGCGGGTGATCGAACAAGAAGGCGAACTCTTTTAAGAACTCCTCATAATTAGCCAACAAGGGACTATCTCCCTTTAGTAGTGTCATAGCTCACTCCAGAGCAGTACCACCTAAGTTCCCTATTATAAACGCCACCTTGAGCATATCGGAGGCGTAGGTGTTAGGTTGAAGGGTGAAGGCCAGGCGACAGAGGGCCAAAAACCCTTGAAAGGCCTTCCTATCCCCGGAAAATTTATCTATTTGGGGCCCCCTAGGTTCTCAAGTTAACATAGCTGCCGGAGGAGCCCCAGGAGCCAGCAGGGGAGGCGGGGCAACAGCCACCAGCGGAGGAGTCACCAGGGCTGCCGCACCTTGCATTTGGGTCACAGCACTAGCTATGTCTTTCTGCTTGGCCTTGAGATCCTTGACCTCCATGGCCAGGGATTGGATGGCTCGAACTAACTGCTTAATCTCGTCCGCTACGTCCATATTCCTAAGCCTGTATCTGGGCCAGGGGATGCTGGTGATTTTGTCACCGGAACGGGGGAGAAGGCACACCCACCCACACTCACGCACCACTGGTCAACCTTGCCACAGGGCACGCGCCCCACAGTGTCTGCCCCTACAGCCCTAGTACATACACCCTGAAGGGAACGGGGGAAGGTACGTGAGGGCCTGTGCCAGAGGGGAAGGGTCCCAGACACAGTGAGGGAGCAGGAGGAATTCACACGGAGGTGCAGCAATCCCAGGGTAAGGGAGCAAGGGTACTCACGACTGTCACAGACTTTCTCACACTCACACTCAATCTCGCAGGCACGGGGGGCAGGAGGGTCCAGGCGCACAATCCTAATATCTCTCGTCCTTTCAATAACACGTAGTCAAGCTCAATCGGGGGGCCGGTTTCATTTGCAATCGCCAGCGCCGCTGCCCAGGCAGCGCTGGCTTTTAAGTTCCAAGCCCCGCCCCTGTATGCAATCGCAGATGCTCTGAGCGCCGCGGCAGGGGTGGGGGAGTCCTTCCATGCGGCCCTGATGTTAGAGGCATGGCCACAGGCTGCGCTGTGCCTCCAGCTGGGGATGTCCCAGCTGGAGCTCCTGTGTGCTGCGTCTGCCCCGTGGCGGGGCCAAGCTATGACGGGGCTCTGCTCCCTGCCCACGAGGCTGGCTCGTGCGGTGTCGAAGCCCTCTGCGGGCAGCGGAGCTGACAAGGGGAGACGAGGGAGAGCGAGGAAGGGGGCAGAGGAGGAGTGAAGAGTGCGTGCAGGAGTGTGTAAGGAGACTAGGGCTGAGAGGTAAGAGGGAGCCAGGTTGTGAAGGGATTTGTACGTGAACACCAGGAGTTTGTAAAGGATGCGTTCGGGAAGGGGGAGCCAGCGAAGCGAAGAGAGGAGAGGCTGTATGTGGTCTAAGCGACAGGCTGAGTGGATTACCCTAGCAGAGGAGTTTTGGATGAAGATAAGGGGGGACAGCTGAGAGCGGGGGAGGCCAGTAAGGAGGAGGTTACAGTAGTCAAGGCGAGAGATGACCATGGTGTGAACAAGGGTTTTGGCTGAGGAGACAGAGAGAAAGGGGCGAATCCGAGCAATGTTGTGGAGGGCGAAGCGACTGGACTTGGCAACAGAATTGATGTAAGGTTTAAAGGAAAGGTGAGTATTGAAGACGAAGTCCAAGCTACGGGCTTGGGGAACGGGGTGGATGGTGACTCCATCAATAAGGATGGACAGGGAAGAGGGAGAGGAAGGGTAGGGAGGAAAGATAAGGAGTTCAGTCTTAGCCATGTTGAGCTTGAGCTG
>QEPC01007499.1:5238086-5253797 GCA_003113815.1 Sphenodon punctatus | reverse complement strand
ATGACCTCCTCAGTTTTATTCTTTATCCCTTTCCGAATAATTCCTAACATTCTGTTTGCTTTTTTGACTGCTGCTGCGCACTGTGCTGTGGATTTCATTGTATTGTCCACAACCACCCCCAGATCCTTTTCCTGAGTGGTAACTCCTAGCTTAGTACCCAGCATTGTATACGCATAGTTTGGATTATTTTTCCCTACGAGCATCACTTTGCACTTGTCCACATTAAATTTCATTTGCCATTTAGATGCCCAGGCACCCAGTGTCGTAAGATCCTGTTGCAGTTCTTCACAGTCTGCTTGTGTTTTAACTACCTTGAATAACTTGGGTGTTGTCTGCAAATTTGATCACCTCACTTCTAACACTCTTTTCCAAATCATTAATGAATATATTAAACAGCACCGGTCCCAATACAGATCCCTGAGGCACACCACTTTTTACATCTCTCCATTGTGAAAACTGACCAATTAGTCCAACCCTTTGCTTTCTATCTTTTAACCAGTTTCTGATCCATAGTAAGACACTATCTCCTATCCCATGACTTTTGAACTTTCTCAAGAGTCTCTCGTGAGGGACCTTATAAAATCCTTTCTGGAAATCCAAGTACACTATATCTACTGGGTCTCCCTTGTCCACATGCTTAAAAGTTACACCCTCAAAGAATTCCAACAGGTTAGTGAGGCATGACTTACCTTTACTAAATCTGTGTTGACTCTTCCCTATTAAGCCAGTGCTGCAGCACTATTAGGAGGCAGTCAGGTGAGGGATGGGGACCGAAGCCAGGGAGGGGAGGCAGAAGAACGCATTGGGGGAGAAGCTGGCTGTAGCCTGCTGACCAGCCAGGCAAGCACGGGGCCCCAGCTGGTTGCGGGGCCATGTGTGGCCTCACATGGGGCACATGCTTTGGGCCGGCCCTGAAGAGAGGACATAAGAGAATCCATTATTGGCTCTTTCCTAGCAGATGCTTCCAAGCAACAAGTGGGGGAGAGATGTTGGGATGGTCACAGCACCGAATGAGAATATTTGGTTGACATTTCTGCTGGCCAATTGGCATCACAAACAGATCTTGTACCATTGTGACTGACAAACAATAGAGAATCCCTGGCATAGTCTCATTCTCTGCAGATGCTGTTCAGATTTATAAAATTGGGACCCCTTATTAAATCTTTCTGAAATTAGGCAGAAATGGCCCTGAAGGTATGAGATACAATCTGTCCAAATTTCATGTAAATTGGATGGAATGCAAAGACATTAGAGCCAGAAATGAATTTACAAGTAAATTGCTTATAACATGAGAACCCTTTATCCAATCTTTCTGAATTTTGGCAGTGATAGTAACCTTGGAGAGGGGTACAATATATCCTGGTTTCAACTATATTGGATGGAAGACAAAGAGGGTATAGTCAGAAATGTGTATGCAGCTTTTTAAAAAAATCACAACATTCTATTGCTTATACAATTGGATCCCTTTATCCAATCTTTCTGAAATGTGGCAGGCATAGTGCCTTCCATTTAGGGGTACAACCCCTCCAGGTAAAGTGAATGAAAATCAACAACGTTACGTCTGAAGATGTGTTTCCCATTGAAACCAAGGTGAAACGAAAACAAAAGTAATAACAAAAGTGAAAGGATTGGATAATGAAAGATAACAAAAATGAATGACATTTTAATAACAAAAATTAAAGGAATAGCAAAAATGAAAGAATTTTCTGTGCACATCCCTACAAAACAGATTATTTTACACACACACTGTGAGGGAAATAGTTTTCCTGAGTTGCACAGTTGCGTTGGGAGGGAATTGGAGATGGCATTGCCCTCTTGTCTGTGCCCTTGCAATGTGAGCAATAGTTTAAGACATGGGTTTCTAAAAGGCCCTGCTCTGATTTCCTGCTGCCTTCACCTTGTGCAGCCATTTACATCCGTGCAAGGTGAGCCTACCTCACCATTCTGTCACTTCTGTCTGATTTTAATTATTAGTAGATTTAGTTCCACAGGTGTAAAACTGAAGCAGCATAAATCCAGTGAGTGTAAACTGCATGCAAAATAATTTCCTGATGCACAGGGAGGGGTCTGATTTATGGTAGTATTTTACTTCCAATTTATTTATTTATTTCAAATTTCTACCCTGTTCTTTCCCCAGGACTCACGGCAGCAATTACTTTGCACAGATGTTAGTAACGGCATAATGCCACAAAATTCCTTTAAGTCCCACAAAAATTCAACTTAACAGGACTCTGTTTCAACTTAATTAGACCTTAAAATTCAACTTAATCAGACCTTAGAAGCTCAGTTGCACAGCCCTCTTTTAGAGTGGGTGGTGGCCCAAACCCACATTTTGAATGTTGTGGGAAATCCTTACCACCACCCATGTTCCTTGATAATCCCATGTTCTCTGCTGTCATTGAAACCAGTCAGCGGTTGTGTGAATGTATTGCTACTGGATAAAACAAACGCAGATTAAGGAACAAGGGGTGAGTTTGCAAAGGGGAAAGTAGTTGTTTGATGGCGCACTAATGTGTGAAACGAGAACTCCAGCAAAAGCACTATTATTGGCTACAAGCACCTCCAGCTTCTCCTTGCTTCAGCAATCAAATACCTCCAGCACCATGTTTTATTACTAAATTTGTTTAGTACAAGATCAGGATTCATTCCCTCTTCTTAATTCTTTCAGCAATCAATGGGAAGATCTATGACAATCTCCATGGCCTAACGATGAGCCAGGGTGAAAACACAAACTGGTACTTGATAGGGATGGGAAATGAAGTTGACATCCATACTGTCCATTTCCATGGAGAAAGCTTTCTCTTCAAGGTTGGTAAAGGCAAAATGAAACCATTACATTGTGGTGGGTAATTTCTGTGACTGTTGCCAGCATCTAGTCAGGTCCTGCAGCCTTTTCACACGGAGAATAGACAATTAAATTCCGCGAGAATTTGCATGCGAAAGGACTGCAGAATTAGCAAGAATTCATGTAAAGTTCCTGGTTCAAATTGCAGAAGTGGACAGCCGTTTTAATAAGGAAGGCATAATTCTCATGAAAACCACATGTCCTAATGCTTGTAATTGCAGGGCCCCTCGCCTACCTTCAAAGTGCTCGGTCTCTCACATGAGAGTCACCTCTCTTCCTGTACCCCAGGCCACAGTTGAGCCTCGTCTCACTGCCCGCGGAGGGGTTGCGTCCCAGCTCCCAGACCCATGTGTATAAGGTCTCTTGAACCTCAGAGCCCTTTGGGACTATTCTCAGCTCACCTCCCATTGTTCCTTTGTGTGAGTTGTTTCTTAGGGTTGCTCCCATCTCCTCCATGCTCTCTCGTCAGCAGGGATAATGCTGATTTTACTGGAGTCCTGAAATCCCCCTGCTAGGCAGCCTCCCTGCTAATTGCTTTGCCTTATCAGGCTTGTTATTTTCACAGGCAGGTTGCAGCCACCTCTGCTTTCTGGCCTGCGCCAGTCCTCACTCTGCAGCTTGAAGCCACCCCTCACTTCCTCCAGGTGCACCTGTTCTTCCTCCCACACCCAAGACCCCACCAATCGCCTGCAAGCTGCTCAACCTTAGCCTGCTCCCATATGACTCTGCTTACCCCAATCTTTGGGCCACTTTGGCCTGTTTCTTAAAGAGGCAGGTTTTCTTAATCACTGGAGCAGGGCCTGACCTGCACCCTGCTACAATGCTTATGTTAAAGGGGAAGGAGTTACAGATTTCAGACAAAACTTATTTAATCTGGCATTCCTTAACTTTTGACCACCTAATTTTTGTTTTGTATGTCATTTTAGGATAGTTTAAATCAGAGTTGAGGAGCTTCTAGCCCATGGGCCAGAGCTGGTCTGCCGGTAGTTTGTTTGGCTCCTTTCAAATTCCTGGATCAGGCCCATGAATCAGCTCCTACTGTCAAAGAGTTTGTTCAGGGAAAAGGGAGCAGAGATGAGGGCATATGCTCAAGGATAGGGCATGGATCCATAAGAACATAAGAAGTGCCATACTGGGTCAGACCAGTGGTCCATCGAGCCCAGCAACTTTCTTCAACTGTGACCACTCTTGGTCACTTGGAGGAAGTACCCAACAGATCACACTGGAGCAATCCATTCCCTGTTGTTCACTCCCAGCTCCCAACAGCAAAAGGTTCCATTCCTAAAACCTACCTGGCTAATAGCTGCTAATGGACCGATCCTCCAGAAACTTGTCCAACCCTTTCTATGGCCCTAGGTCCGTTTCTTCGGACCCAGGGAGCGTTCTCCCTTCCGTCCAGTAGGAGGCAGCACTGACTTTCGACTGGGCATGCGTAGGGAGAGCGCGCCCTCGCTTCCCCAGTCGAAAGTCTGCCTCCGGACGGATAGGCAGTGCAGCACGGGGCTCCACTGCCCCACCGACTTTCGTGCCTCCCTCTCTCACGGGGGGGTGGCTTGCGGCTACAAGCGGCGGCTTGGCCGCTTACTACAAAAGATAAAAAAAAAAAAGAAAATACCCGCGGAAAAGCCTCTGCCGGAGCGGCGAGCTCGGCGGTTCCCTCGGCCCGGAGCCGACAGCCTGTACGGCCCGGGGGGCCAGTGAGTGGCGTGCGGCCCCTGCGGGGCACACACGACCCAAGAGCGAGGCGGCGATGCCGGAGACGGGGAAGGCCCGACGAGCGGCTCCCAGGCACGCCTCCGCTCAGAAGCCCAGCGCTGGGGCGAGCAGCGACGGCGCGAGGGACCAGCAGGCCCAGGCACCGGCCCCCGCTGCACTCGCGGAGGAGCCACGTGGCCAGGAGCGCGACGCGGGCGCTGAGGACATGGAGGGGGCAGAATCCTCTGCCCCCTCTCAAGTAAGAGGGGGGTCTGAGGAGTTTCAGAGGCTCCAGATGAGTGCTCTGCAAACAATGATGGGGGTGCTGGCCCGCATTGAAGCGAACCAGCACAAGGCCCATAAAAGGAGGGCCCCTCCCCCCAAGGACACCTTTAAGGGAGCCTCTAGGCATGCCAGCAAGGGCAAGCAGAAGGCAGGCCCGCGAAAGGGGGTCACCAAGAAGGGCCCTTCCCTCCGCGATCTCCTGGGTTCCTCCTCTGGGAGCGAGCAGGACGCGGCCCCCTCGGAGGAGGGGGAGCTGGGGGAATCTTCCTCTGACCAGCTGGACACCCCTCTGCCCCCACCTCGCAAGAGACGCCGGGTGCAGTCCCCGCCGCGTCCGTCCTCATCCTCGGAGGACGTCGGCTCATTAGCGGAGGAGTATTCCTCGGCAGGGGACCAGCAGGAAGCCCCAGAATGGGAGGCTATTCTTAGTGAGGGCCACAAGGAAGTAGGCAGGGAGCTGCCCTCCGAGCAAGGCCCGAAGCTCCTTAAGAGAGCCCAGAGGGTGATGCGCATCACCCCCACGTCCCGTAAGACAGGGGAGTCCGATACCTCATCTTCTGAGGAGGATTCTGATAGGGAGTACATCCCTAAGCTCTCCAAGGGGCGTAAAGGGGTGGTACTGGACAGGGCTTTTGAGCGACTTATCAGGGCCCAGTGGAGGCAACCCACTAAGGTGGCTAGGCTCTCCAAAACTCAACAGGCCCTCTATGGCTTCACTAAGCACAGCGACCCTATTTTTAAGACCCCTAGGGTGGATGCTGCAGCTGCTTCCCTAGCCCGCCAATCCGTTTTTCTATCCTCGGAGGACCTTCTACCGAAGGATCCTACCGATAAGGGTATCGAGATAGGCCTCCGTAAAAACTATGAGGCCCTGGCCAACACTTTACAGATGGCCGTCACAACAGCTTACACTTCGCGGGCCATAATGAAGTGGTTTAAGCTGTCTCACGACCCTGCCATTTCGGAAACCATGTCGCGCAAGCTGGCCGCGAACGTCACCCTCGCCCATGCATTTTTAATGGACGCGTCGGCTGACATGGTTACCTGGGCGGCTAGGGGAATGGCGGCTAACGTAGCAGCGCGCCGCCGCCTCTGGCTGCGGCCCTGGCGAGCGGATTCGCACGCCAAAAATCTTCTTGTGCACGGGAAGTTTAGGGGCGGTAAACTGTTCGGCCCAGCGCTAGATAAGGCCCTTACTCAAGCGTCGAGTAAGGATAAGAAAACCTCACTCCACCAGGTCCAACCCTTTAAGACCTTTTTTCGCCCCTTCCACAAACCCAATCAGGGCTACAAGCGGCCTTACTCGGCCTACCAACCCTGGTACAATCAGCAGCGAGGCAGGGGGCAGAGGGGGCGTGGGGCCAAACCAGGCAGGTCAGCAGCCCAGGCCAGCTCGTACAAGCGCCCGAGCTCCCCTGCCCGCAGGCAGGACTCCTGACTCCTGCAGTTCTTTCTCCCCCGACTCCAGGCGGTTGGGGGGAAGGCTCCTTTGCTTCGCGGAGCAATGGAGCAGAACGGTATCCGATGCCTGGGCCCTTCAAACTGTAACACGGGGGTACGCCATAGAGCTCACGGCCCAGCCCAAACCGTTTTTCCGCCTATCCCCCTGTTCCCGCATCCCCAGCAAACACCAGGCAATGCTATTAGAGCTGCACAGGCTCGAGACTATAGGGGCTATAGAAAGGGTGCCGGGCCACCAAAGGGGTCAGGGCCTGTACTCTCTTCTATTTCTCGTCTTAAAGAAAAGCGGAGAGTGGCGCGCGGTGCTGGACCTCAGGCGCCTGAACAGGTGTGTCAAGCGGCAGAAGTTCAAGATGGAGACGGTGTCGTCCATCTCCCTCGCCATCGCGCAACACGACTGGCTTTGCTCCATCGATTTGAAGGACGCGTACCTGCACGTCCCTATCCTGCCAGCCCACCGTCGCTGGCTCCGCTTTGCGTACCATGCCCAGCACTGGCAGTATCGCGCCCTGCCGTTCGGCCTCGCCTCCGCCCCGCGGACTTTTACGAAGGTCCTGGTCCCCCTAGTGGCAAATCTCCGACTGGAAGGCATCGCGATCTTCCCCTACCTCGACGATTTGTTGATTCGAGCACCATCCCGGGAGCTGGCCTCGCTACATCTCCAGCGCACCATTGTTTACCTCAACGAGCATGGGTTTCAGGTGAATCTGCCCAAGAGCCATATGGAGCCCACCCAGCAGCTCGAACACCTGGGTGTGATTTTCGACACCCGGCTCAACCGGATATTTATTCCGACAGCTCGTCAGGAAAAAATCAAGGGGCTCATAGCTCGCGTGAGGTCACGACCGCAAGCCTCCCTCCAGTCCTTGGCCTCCCTGCTCGGGTCCATGATCGCTTGCACTCGCCACCTGCAGTGGGCACGCTTTCATGCTCGCCCCCTCCAACGGCTTCTCCGTCCGTGGCAGATGGAAATCATAAACAGGGTCCCCAGGGCCTTACCTCTGCCGGGCACCGTCGTTCAATCCTTCCGGTGGTGGGAAGACCCAACCCGCTTTTTGGAGGGCGTACCCCTGATGGAGCCGACCAAGCTGGTTCTGACCACGGATGCCAGCCTGTCCGGGTGGGGGGCGCACGTCGGGTCCGACCGGGCCCAGGGGCGGTGGTCAGCGGGAGAGGCAGACCACAGCATAAACTGGCTGGAGTTGCGGGCCATTCGTCTCGCGTTGCTCAGCTTCCTGTCGATCCTGGAAGGCCGTCATGTAGTGGTGTTCACAGACAACACGAGCGCCATGGCCTATGTGAACCATCAGGGCGGATCGCGCTCAAAGGCCTTGCACAAGGAGGCGTCCCACATCATCAAGTGGGCAGAGCTACATCTGCAGTCCCTGTCAGCCCTCCACATCCAGGGATCGAGGAACGTCGAGGCGGACTGGTTGAGCCGGCAAGAATTGGAGCCGGGGGAATGGTCACTGAGCTCTGCCGCCTTCCAGCTGATCACAGAGACGTTCGGGCAGCCGACGCTGGATCTGTTCGCCTCCTCGGCGAATCGCAAGCTGGCACGCTTTTTCACCAGGCACCCCTGCCACGACGCGGAGGCCACCGATGCCCTCAGTCAAGTGTGGCCGCAAGGTCTCTTGTACGCCTTCCCTCCCTTCCCGCTCATCAGCCGGACCCTCCACAAATGCAAAGCACAGGGGGCCACGGTCATTCTGGTGGCACCATTTTGGCCTCGCCGGCCTTGGTTCCCGGACTTGCTCAGCCTCTCGCAGGGGCACAGCCTCACCCTTCCGGTCTCCCCCGACCTTCTGACACAGGGGCCCGTGGCCTACCACCAGCCGGAGTTCCTGAAGTTGACAGCCTGGCTGTTGAATCCTTAGCCCTGCAGCAGATGGGCTATTCCGACGCTGTCATTCGTACCTTGATAGCGGCCAGGAGAAAATCTACCAGGCGCATATATCAGTGCACCTGGAGGGTATTTGTGGGATGGTGCAGAGCTAGGAGGTTTTCCCCACTATCTCCTTCAATCCCTCAGGTGTTACAGTTCCTCCAGGAGGGTCTGGACAAAGGGCTCCGCCCTAACACACTGAGTAGGCAATTAGCGGCTATAGACAGTGTAGTAGGGGCATCCGGCAAGGACAGGGTTTCTCCCCATCCCCATGTCAGGCAATTCATAAGAGCAGCCAAACGACTCTCACCACCCGTGGTCCACAGGTTCCCTAATTGGAACTTGAACCTGGTGCTCAGGGCTCTTACGGGGCCACCGTTCGAGCCGTTACACCAGGTTTCCTTATTCTTTCTGTCTATCAAGGTGGCGTTCCTGATAGCGATTACCACGTCTAGGAGGGTTTCAGAGCTGGGGGCGCTGTCTATTGACCCGGCCCTCTGTTCCTTCAGGAAGGAGTCTGTGTTACTCCGCCTGGATCCGGCCTTCTTGCCCAAGGTCTCCTCCCCCTTCCATTTGGCACAGGACATAGTCCTGCCCTCATTCTGTCCCCGTCCGCGCCACCCGCTGGAAAAGCAGTGGCATTGCCTAGACGTACGTAGGGCCTTGAAAATTTATATGCTGAGGTCCGCTCCTTTTCGACGCTCATCTAGTCTCCTTGTGAGTTACCACCCACGCCACAGGGGAAAACGGGTATCTAAAACGGTCATAGCAGGCTGGATATCATCCTGCATTTCCGAAGCCTATAAGGCATCAGGGCTACAACCCCCTTGTCCAATTCTAGCACACTCCACTCGGAGTGCGGCCACCAATTCGGCATTTCGCTCCAGAGCCCCCTTAGCAGAAATTTGCAAGGCGGCTACCTGGAAAAGCCTCCATACCTTTACGAGGCATTATAAAATTGACACGCAGCAATCCGCAGAGGCCGCATTCGGTCGGCGGGTTCTCCAAGGGGTCATGGGTACTAGTCAAACTGGGCCCTCCCCTACCGAATAAACACGACTGCTTTGACACCTCCCTGGGTCCGAAGAAACGGACCTAGGGCCATAGAAAGGGCAATTGGGATTCTTACCGGTGAATTGCCCTTCTGTGGCCCTCCAGGGAGTTTATTCGGCCCGCCCGGGCTATATATTTAAGTTTGGTTCCCCTGAACGGGTAAGGGGGGTTCATCCCCTTCCAGGGGCCTTGGTTCAGTTAACCCCGAGGTTTCGGGAAAGGTTTTGTTATTATTTCAGCTCCAGTCCATCGGCTTGGATACTCCTGGGGAAGCGAGGGCGCGCTCTCCCTACGCATGCCCAGTCGAAAGTCAGTGCTGCCTCCTACTGGACGGAAGGGAGAACGCTCCCTGGGTCCGAATAAACTCCCTGGAGGGCCACAGAAGGGCAATTCACCGGTAAGAATCCCAATTGCCCTTTCTTAAACCCAGTTATACTACTGGCCTTGACCACATCTTCTGGCAACAAATACTTTCTTTTGTTTTAAATCCTGCTACCTGTTAGTTTCATGGAGTGTCCCTTAGTTCTAGTACTATTTGAGAGGGGAAAATAACCATTCCCTATACGGACCCTCCTCTCAATCTCCCATTCTGAGCACACACCTTAAACACTTCTGCCCCCGACTCCTATCTGGCTCCATGGAGCTCATACTAATTTTCAAAATGGCCCACATGAGGGGAAAGTTTCCCTGCCCCTGGTTTAAATATACAACATGGGACCAACTATGGAGTCATTGGCTAATTCTAACTGAACTCAATAGGAGTTTCACCTGAATTCACCCCCAGGTGTTTTTACATCAGTGGTTCTCAAGCTGCAGTCTGTGGAGCTCTGGTGTTCTGCAAGGCCATAAGAGATATGTAATCACTCTGCAGAACCAGCCATGGTTGCAGAAGTGCAGGCTGCCTTCAGCCCAACATCTCTGGGAAGATGGAGAGGGCTGGGAATGACCAGAATACACTTTGTATGCACACAGCAATTTTGCACTGGGCCATGGCCATCTCTGGTGCATGAACACTGGTCCATTAAGAAAAAATGTGTGTTGGTAGAGGTATGTTGGAACAAAGTTTGGTAACTACTGCTTTACCACAGAGCTGAAAAAATACAGCTGAGTCCTGTTAAGCTGAATTTTGTGGGACTTCTATAAACGTTTGACTGATCAGACGTTCAACTTATACAGAGTTAAATAAACAGGGCAGTGTAAGTTTTGCTCAAGCATTACTTTACCTTCCTAGTTAAAAATCAATATCAGTTATTGATTTTTTGTTATTGTGTGGTTAAAGTACTGTTGTATACTCCAAACCCTCCAAACGTACAGTGCAATACAACAGCATCCTTTTCCTGTCACTCACCCAAAGAGCAGGAGACAGAAGTGCTATGACTGTTGCACTGCAAACCCTACACTGGGCTCTGAGCTTGCAATGCAATGCATAGCACTGCTGTTCCGATCATTTACCTAATCAGGAGGGCTTACAATGCAGGAAGGGGATGGGAGACATACTTCATTGCACTGCAAGCTTGGAAAGTCTATACTACAGTATGTTCACCACATAGTGCCAAGAAATCATTAATACATTTGAAGGTTCTGATATTTTTAGCTGGGTGGATATACTCTATACACCTTTTAAAATTTGACTTATCATGGTACAGAATTTGACCTGATCTACTCAAAAAGCAAGCAATGCATTTGTTAGACCTGGAACAGGGGTGAAAATGTTTGACTTATCTAGAACTTCAAGCTAAGCAAGTTCAATATATGTGGATCCCACTATATTTCTAAAGCTTGTTTTAAACCATATAGTGTTGCATGACATTTCAACAGTGTACAAATATATAACAAAGAGAAAGTCAATGCCCAGAGGAATTCATGTTCTAGCCCAGATGTTCCCAATTGTTGATTAGGATCCCAGCTAGGGCTGAGCCATCTCTGAACGGGGTCATGAGATATTTGACAATACTTTGTGTATCTTTGTTGCTGGGGTCATGGAATTATATGTAAGTCTCAAAATATGGTCTCACAGGCAAACGTTTGTGAGCCACGGTTCTAGTCATTCAATGAACATGAATGCATGGTATGGCGATGGAACCCTTCATGAATCTGTTACGTTTTGCCACAGACGGATCATGACCACAGAGCAGATGTGTATGACCTTTTCCCAGGAACATTTCAGACAATTGAACTTCTGGCATCTAACCCTGGAACATGGCTTCTGCATTGCCACGTGCATGATCATATACATGCAGGCATGGAGACAACGTATACTATTATCAAACCAGGTAAGGTATTTCAAAATACTGTTCCGATACTGTGTGCTGCTGTCCCCAGGTGTTCCAGGAAATGACAGTTAGAGAAAAGATGCAGTTTCGACGCAGTTGATTTAGGCAACGTTTGGGGAGGGGCGGGGACTAACATGAGTTAAACTCACATTCGCAGTCACGTGAAATCCCTGCTCGTATGCGCCGGGGGTTTTAGCATTATTTTTCTGTTCTCTCTTTAAATTCAATGACCACAATCCTTAATCCCTCCACACGGATTCTGCGTGGCACAATGTCTCTGCTACGGACTTGTGTGTGCGTGTGCGAGTTGGTCACGGTTTCCACAGGCCCTGGGATCGGCCCCAATAATGTGATACAGGGCTCAGATATCACGGTATTGATTTAATGGGAGAGCAGAAAAATAACTCTAAAACCCCCATGCATAAGAGTGGGGTTTTCACATGACTGCGCTAACGTGTGTTAAACTCACATTAGTCCCTGCCCCTCCCTGAATGTCGGCAAGCAGCCTTTGATGGAAATGATCATGCATGTCCATCACCCAGCAGTGTCCGGTCCAAGAGAGCAAATGTACACAGCCAGGGCAAGCATGGTTTGTTACTATTGCTGCCATCTGTATGGAATTCCCAATGGGGTGTTTTTGAAACCAGTTGGAACTCACAGGAACTGTACTAATGGGAGCTGCTGAATAAATAGAACCTCCAGTCACCTGAATCATGCCCCCTTTTGGTCAGTGCTACTAAATTTTTGGGCTGTGTGGGTCACAAGTGAATTATAATTGCTTTGTGCTACGTAACAGAGGTCTCACCACTAGGGATCATTGCCAAGGTTTCTGCTGATTAAGTAACTTGTAAACTCTCGGGCAGGGACCGTGTCTATCTTACTCTTTGTAAAGCGCCAGGTACATCGCTGGCGCTATATAAATGCTTATAATAATAATAATTATTATTATTATTATTAATAATAATATGGCCTATATAATTATAGAAACCAGAGGCAATAAAGCCTTACCATGGCACGCAGTCCAATCTGTCTTCCTCTGCAAGATTAGTTTTCTAGTATCTTATTCTGTCCACTGTGATGAAACTATTCCCTAATATAAGATTGAATATCACATGTCACACAGATTCTTCTGATATTTTATTTATTTTATTGATTTATTTCAATTTATATGCCACCCTTCCTTGAGGCTCAGGGCAGCTTACAATCCATAAAAATATTTAAAATCAATACAAAAACCTTAAAAACCCCAACGAAAGCCACCTACGCACCCAACCCCCTCACACCTCTACCCCAAATCCACCCAGCAAACCCCTATTCTCAACCGCCAAAAGCCTTTTCAAATAAAAAAGTCTTGCACTGCTTACAGAAGACACTCGGGCTTGGGCTCAAATGAACCTACAGGGGAAGGGAGTTCCAAAGAACTGGGGCAACAATCAAGAATGCCCCCCTGTGAGCCCTTTTTGTAGGAACAAGGCTAATAGATGGTACCCACAGGGAGGCCCTCCCCACCGATTGCAGGGGCCGCTATGGGTCATGGAAGGACAGCCAATATTTAAGATACGTGGGGCCCAGACTGTTGAGGGCTTTAAAGGTCAAAACTAGCACCTTGAATTGTGCCCAGAAAGCTATAGGGAGCCAGTGCAGACTTCGGAACAGCGGTGTAATATGGCAACTTGTCCAAATAATGGGCCCAAGCCATTATAAGATTGTCTTTCAAATAATTGTAGATGGTTGCCATGCCTCCATTTCAAGCAGTATTTAGTCAATTTATCCAGGCAGAGCTCCTTTGCAGATTCCTTATAAACCAGTCCCTTCAGCAAATTATGTTTCTTTCTCCCCTGTCTCCGGTGAACCTCTCCGATGGGTAGCTCTGCACTTGGCCATTGGAGGCAGAAGAGTGCAATCTCTGTTGCGCATGCGTTGTGGAGCTAGCTCCCCACTCTCCAGTCTTTCTTCTGCCTTCGGGCCACTTGGAGCATTTTCGCAGTGCTCGGCGCCTGAAAGACAAATTAGACAGGGTTGTCAGGTTAAACTTAGGTGAAAGACTTGCCAGAAGGGGGTCCTCCCCAGTATTGAGTGCCCTGAGAGTAACAGGGAGTGGAGCTGGATCAACAGCTGCAGGACAGCGGAGCTCCGGTAAGGCTCAAACCCCGAGAGGGGGGGGGGTCAGGGAGCCAGGCAAGCAAGCGGGGCCACACGGACAGGGCCAGCCAGCACCAACGGCAGCCCTAACAGTCCGGGCCGATTCCCTCGCAAGGTGCCTGGGAACAGGGGATCCGCTGGGGGTTTAGGGTAGTTAGGACCCCTCGGAGGTTGGGCTCCACCCACCATCCCCCCGCTATTAGGAACAGCACCGCATGTGGTAGCGGGTTCCGCCTGCATAGTGAGAAGCCACCCAGACAAGCAGCGGCAAAAGACACTGTCTGAGAGCAGCTCCCCCACAGAGCTGCTTCCAACTGCAGGCACTACTGCGGGACAGAGACTCCCCGCTATGGAGCAGAGGGACACTCAGTTCCTGGTGACCAGACTCCTCAGAACCATGAGGATGAACCCCAAGTATCAATGGCCTCCATGGCCTTTACTATGGGGAAAATACTACATTCCCTAGAGAAGCTGTGTGACCTGCACAGCCAGGGGAACCCCGGGCCAGTTCACTCATTCCCCAAGAGTAAGGGAAAAAAGGGGGGAAACCTAAGATAGGGCTGGCTAAAAGCCCAGCTAAAAAGGCCCCTAAGAGACAAAAGAGGCCACAAGGGGGATATGCAGATCACGTCTCCTCTCAGGCTTCTGGGGTCAGCTTTGAAGCAGAACAACCCCCAAAAAGGAGGGGAAAACAACCTGGTAAAGCCCAACAGACACCACAAGAGGGAGCCATAGACCACATCTCCCCTCAGGACTCAGAAGCTAGCTCTGAAGGAGAGCAGCCCAGGAAAAGGAGGGAAAAGTTACTAGCCATATTTTCCTCAGGCTCAAGCAACGATACAGACTATGAGGGGGAGGAATCAGATCCCGCAGGTTCACAGGACATATCCTCAGACCCTCGTGACAGAGACAGGCAATTCCCTCTAAGCTACAGGGAGTCCCTGCTCTCGCAAGTGGCAAAGACGTTAGGCCTCAAGGAAAAGCCAGTAAAAGATGGTTCCTCCGAATCCCAGGAGGAAGATGAGAGAGACTACCTCCCCTCAATACGTGGCAGGGAGCGAGACATGCCACTGGATAAGACCTTCGAAAGGTTAATCTTAGAGGAGTGGAAGCTGCCAGACAAGGCACATAGAATGAACAGAACTCAGTCAGCCCTGTACACCTTCTCTAGAAAGAAGAAGATAATCTTTAAAAATCCAAAAGTGGATGCAGCGGCAGTGTCTCTGGCTAGGGAGACAGTCTTCCCCATGGAGGGGGACTGTTACCCTAAAGACAATAATGACAGAGCAGTAGATGGAGCCCTCAGAAGGGGTCTAGAGGCAGCTTCCACCGCCACTAGGGTGAATGTTATGTCATCATACGTGGCCAGAGCGCTCCTCACTTGGATGCAGGAGGTGCAGGACCCAGAGGTTTCAGATTCCAGGGCCCAGGTACTAGCCTCGGGAATGATGCTAGCCACGACATTCCTTGCTAACTCGACTGTAGATGCAATGGAGTGGTCAGCCCGAGCAGTGGCAAGCTCGGTAGCAGCCAGAAGAAGAGTCTGGCTCTGATCGTGCCAGGGTGACATAACAGCAAAAAAACACAACCTCTTGACGTTAGCCCCATACAAAGGGCAGAAGTTATTTGGGGTCTGCCTTGACAAGGTACTGGCAGACGCAAATAATAAGAGCAAAAGTAAAAACCTCCAGCAGATGGGTACGAAGAAGAAGTTTTTTCATCCCGAAGGTTACAGGCCCAGACCAGCCTACAGAGGTTTTAAAAGGTTCCAACTGCAGGCAAGAGAAGGGAGGAACAACTTCCCCTTTCAAGGAAGGGAAGGTATGTTTCCCAGGTTCGACAGGCAAAGAGGAAGGGGTTCTCCCTCGGGCCAGTCTAAACAGTAGGGGTGGAACCCCGGGCCCATTACCGGATACCGGATTTACCGGTTATCAGTTCTCAAAAACCGGATTCCCGGATTAAATCCGGTATACCGGTACCGGTTTTATTTCATTGATTTCAATGGGGCACTGTGTCCCCATTGAAATCAATGAAATAAATTAATTCCTCCCCCCTCCCCCTCCCAGGCTGCG
>QEPC01007499.1:5199773-5228666 GCA_003113815.1 Sphenodon punctatus | reverse complement strand
AATGTTAGACCCCTTGTCTCTCCCTCTGTTCCCCTTCCTAAGTCTCTCCCCCAGCTCCTGTCTCTCAGATTGTAAGCCCTAGGGGCAGGGACCGTGTCTATTTTATTACTTTGTAAAGTGCCAGGTACACTGCTGGCGCTATATAAATGTTTGTTAATAATAATAATAATAATAATAGTAGGTTGTTACTTCCTTCAAACAGCAAGCTCTGGAAAGCGTTTTTGTTTGGGGAGGCATTTAGTGGGTGATGGATTGGTTAGGGGTGCGTATATTTTTAAAATTGTATTTCTTTTTTCCTTTTAATGTCTTATGAATGCATCTGTTTTTATATTACTGTAACCCACCCTAAGCCAACTTTTTGTGGGATGGACAGGATATAAATTTAAATAAAATGAACAAAAAAACCAAGCTATCTGGGTGCACTGATCTGCAGTGGTCCTAATTCTAGGAGGAACCCAACCTGCAGTTTTGCACAGAACCTTGCAATCCCTCAGGACACTCCTGCCCCTTGCTACACTCCTATCAGCTTCTCCTTACTGTAGAGCCCAAAAGAACTCTCCCCACACCTCTCAAGCATGTCTCTCTTAGCTTGCCAAGTGGATGTGAGCACTACATGTTCATGGGGGAGAAGAGATGACCCCTCCTCCCCACTACACACTGTAGCACAACAGAGCCCAGTGTCACCTGCTCTAAAACAATTACTAAAATAATCTTCCCTTCAAAGACATCTTCTCTGGTTAACAAGAGGGTCAATTAACCTCAACTATGTCAGCTTGTCATTTCAGCAGACACTGTACTTGAAGCTGTCATTCCAGCCCCAAGAAGCATCATCAAGGTTCTGGGGCCGTCAATCCACTCACAGGGGGCTGTCATTCCACTGCATCCAAAAGCAGTCATTCCAGTCCCTAGAACCATTGTTAAAGTACAGGGACATTATTCAACTCCCATGGGTTGTCGTTCCACTGTATCTGCAGCTGTTATTCTCCTGGGACGGGAGCTCTTACTCTGGGGATGATCCCCGCCCGGGCCAGTAGGAGGCAGACTTTGCAGCAGATCCAACTGGCCCTGCGTAGAGGGGGTCCATGCCTCCCATTTGCCAGTTGATTTCAAAGCTGTAACTATACTAAAACTACAAGAACTACAAAGAATTAAAAATATGAAGGACTTTATCTTTAAAATTCTGTCACCTCAGTTATTTAATTAGACAGGATACCTTACCTTTAAAAAACGAAACAAAATAAAAACCTCAGTAGGCCCGTCCCGCTTGGTGCGGAGCACCAGGAAGGTCGGGTGTGGGGGAATCCCTCACGGCGCTCCCCGTGCAGCATAGACCTGGCTAGGGCCTCTGCATTTAACCCCGGGCCGTGGCAGCCACTCGGAGCAGGTGCAGCCAATAAACTCCTAGAAGGCCTTTTGACCCAGAGCAAAATAAACGTTTTGGATTTCTTGGCCTTTCGCAGCCTGGGCCGCCTCAGCCACCCAGTGCGGAGGAGACTGTTCAATTTCTAGGCTTCTGAGTGGGACGCTGCCCCCCTCGAGTGGCCAGCCTGCAGTATTGCACCATATTTTTTCAGGCTTTTCAATTGCAAACCTTTTGAGCGGGAGACTGCCCCCCTCTAGCGGCCGGTTGGTGCTATTGCTCAGATTTTCCCCCCGCTTCGCAGACAACCTCCCACACGCAGGCTGACTTCTGTGCTTGCTCCTGTTTCCCCGTGCTTCGGGCAGACACAGACGGCCTCTATCGCAATGGCACCCAGGCGCAGACGCTCCAAAGCAGAGGATTCACAGGCTCCAGCACAGCACGAAGATCAAGAGACAGTAAGGCCCCCCGGTTTATCACAAATAGAGTTGCTCCAGATAGAGGCTCTTAATAAAATTGTGTCCTTCTTGGATAGGATCCAGGAACGGGATAGAAGGTGCCCTCACAAGCGACCCCTCCCTCACTCCTCTAAAGGTGGCAAAGGCAATTCCAGGGCAGCCGGTAAAGCCAAGCACCCGGCTCCCAGAAAGAGAAGAAGAAGCCCTGAGGAGCTAATTTTAGATCAGGTGGGCTCCTCATCCGATGAGGATGACTCCACTCAGCCCCTATCCTCTAGTTACCATTACTCTAGAAAGGAGGGGGATCTTGAAGAAATGGAGGTGAAGGAGGAATACAGGAACTGTCTCTCCCCCAGCAGCAGCAGAAGCAGGGTCAAATGAAGCTTCTGACTGACCATGAGGTGGGAGATGGAGAAAACTCTGATGAATCAGGCGAAATTCATGATGAAGGGGAACCCCATCCCTCCGTGTCTCCCGCTCCGGGGCCCAGCCTATTGCTCCCCTATTGAAGTATAAGCTGTTCAAAAGGGTACATAGAGTTCTCGGAGTGATCGAAAAAAAGCAAAAGGGGGATCACTCTGAATCTTCTGATGAAGATACCGATAGGGAATATATCCCAAAATCTTCCACTAAAGAAAAAGGAATATTGTTGGACAAGGCATTTGAGAAAATAATAAATGCAGAGTGGCAGCAGCCGAACAAGGCTCTCTGCCTTAACAGATCACAGCAATCTCTCTATGCCTTTTCCAGGAGCAAAGACCTTTCTTTGACACTCCTAAAATTGATGCTGCAGCTGCCTTGCTGGCTCAAAAATCTATTTTCCTATCTGAGGGAGACATGTACCCTAGGGACCCCACTGATCAGGGAGTGGGATCTGGCCTACACCGCAATTTTGATGCAGTATTTGCTGTATTGCACATGTCAATAGCATCATTCTACTGCGCAAGAGCCATCCTTAAGTGGTTCAAACTGGGACAGAGCACAGCAGCCTCTGAAAATGTAACATGAAAGCTCTCTGCTAACATCACAATGGCCACGTCATTCATCACTACTGCCACCACCGATGCGGTAGCCTGGGTTGCTCGGACTATGGCTCCAATGTGTCATCCAGACGTAGACTGTGGTTGCGCTCCTGGAGGGCGGATGCTCACGCCAAAAACCTACTAGTGGCAGGCTCCTATAGAGGGGGCAAACTGTTCAGAGTGGCCTTAGATAAGGTAGTTAAGGATGCAGGGGATAAGGAACAAAGGCATTCCCTGCAACAGTTTCACTACCCCAGATCTACTCGTATGACTAATAAACCATTTTTCTTCAACTCTTTTTCAAGAAGGAACTCCCCCCCCCCCCCTCTCCTTTCCCTTCCGGGGCAGAGGAGGGAGAGGTAATAGAACTGGAAGATACTTTCCGGGCCACGGATCTAGCAGAGGTCACCAGACATCTCAGCAGGGAAAGCAGGATTCCTGACCCCGAAAATCCATCGCCAATCCAGCCTCCTCTAGTATGTGGTTGACTTTTCCTTTTTGCCTGCCAATGGTCTTTCATAACATCAGATGCATGGATCCTCGAGACAATAGCACGAGGTTACACGATAGAGTTCTGCAGCACTCCTCGTCCTCTCTATCCTGTATCCCCATGATCCCACTGCTTGACAAAACATCTCACCGTGCAGGGAGAGATCCGGAGTCTCGCCTCTATAGGGGCCATCGAACCTGTGCCTCTAGCGCAATCAGGACAAGGCCTCTACTCAATTTTATTTTTCGTTGCCAAGAAAAGCGGTGAGTGGAGAGCAGTTCTCAACTTAAAGTCCCTGAACAGATTTGTCAAACTACGAAAATTCAAAATCGAGACTCTGACTTCCATTTGCTTGGTAATACAAAAAGGAGAGTGGTTAGTGTCCCTCGATCTGTGGGACGTCTATCTCCACATTCCCATTTGTCCAGCACACGGCAGTGGCTCAGGTTCCAGTACAACTAACTATGCTGGCAGTTCAGAGCTCTCCCATTCGGACTGTCAACCACCCCTCATACATTTACAAAGGTCCTCATCCCGTTAGTGGCACACCTCCACACGTGGGCATCTATCTCCATCCGTATCTAGATGACCTACTGATCCGGGCCCAAACTCAGACAGAGGCCGTTCAAGCAGTCCACAACACTCTACAGTCACTAACCCTCCATGGGTTCATAGTGAATCTTAAAAAGACCAGATCATCCTCTCTCATTCGATAGAGCATCTGAGGGTGATAATAGATATGGACATAAACAGAATTTACCTGAGCCCAGAGAGGCAGGAGAAAATCAAGAGCTTAATAGCCAGCATTCAGACCCAGCAGAAAGTTCTCCTCTCCCAGCTAGCTTCTCTCCAAGAGCTTATGGTGTCTTGCATCCAGCACATGCCATGGGCACGTCTGCACCTCAGGCCCCTTCAACAATTCCTGCTCCCATGGCAGTATCAGATTATGGAAACGGCCAGAGTATGGCTAACACTTCCACCCAGGGTCGTTCAGACTCTCCTTTGGTGGTTGGATCCACAGAGATTCAGCATCAGAGTCCCTCTCTCCAAGCCTCCACGACAAGTGATCACCACCGACGCCAGCCTACAGGGCTGGGGACCTCACATGGGGAGCGACTATACACAAGGGACATGGGCTCCACTTGACAGGAGGAACTCCATGAATTGGATGGAACTCAGAGCCATACATCTGACCCTTCTGCACTTCTCAGGACACATTCAGGGAGCCCACATTCTGGTCTATACAGACAACACCACGGCCCTAGCCTACGTACGCAACCAGGGAGGGTCCAAGTCTCAGTCCTTCAACGGGGAAGCCAAAAAGATGCTGGCATGGGTGGAACACAACTTATTGTCCCTGACAGCCCTACACATCAAGGGAACAACCGTCGACCAACAACACAGTGGACTGGCTCAGCTGTCGACAGGTAGACCCAGGAGAGTGGGTTCTGTCTCGCAGAGCATTCAATCAAATTGTAAAGACCTTCAGCCTCCCGATAATAGATCTGTTCGCATCCGGGACAAATACCAAGTGCAGGAGATTCTTTGCCAGGTCATGGCATCCATGGGGGGGGGGGGGAGAGGGTGAGTTTTTATGATTTGTTTTAAAATTTGTTGATTTATTTTAAAATGTTTTATTGTTGAATTTTTTGGTGTGTTGTTTGCCGCCCCGAGCTGCCTTTGGGCAGGAGGGGCGGGATATAAGTTTTAAATAAATAAAATAAAATAAATGAGCGGAAGCCATGGATGCTCTCAACCAACCTTAGTCTCAAGGGCTTCTGTACACCTTCCCTCTGTTCCCTTTCATCGGGAGGGTAATCAACAAAATAGACAGGGAGGGTGCAGCGGTAATCCTCGTGGCCCCTCGGTGGCCCAGACAACCATGGTTCGCCAATGTGGTGAATGTATCCAGGGCAATTCCGTTGCGGCTATCCCCGGACTCCAACTTACTCTCGCAGGGTCCTCTTCTGTACAACAAGCTGAGCTTCCTTCTGACTGCCTGGCTCTTGAGAGTGCAGCCTTAAAGGCTTTTGGGTACTCTGATGTGGTTTTACGAACATTAATGGTGTCTAAACGCCAATCAACAAAGCGGATCTTCCAGTGTACATGGAGGGTATTCACTTCCTGGTGTATGGACCAACAACTTGATCCACAGAGGCCCAAGATTGTCGATGTCCTTCAGTTTCTGCAGGAGGGTCTAGACAAGGGTCTTAGAGCTAATACCCTAATTAGGCAGGTGGCAGCCTTAAATAGTACCATTGCTGTCATTAGGGGTAAGGGGATCTCCACTCACCCTCACATTAAACATTTTCTTAGGGCTGCCAAAATGTTATTCCCTCCTGTTATTCACCGTATTCCCACTTGGAGATTAAATGTGGTTCTCAAGGCATTAACCGATCCTCCTTTTGAACCCTTACAGGAGGTCTCCCTGTTCTTTCTAACCATTAAGGTCACCTTTCTAATCGCCATTACTTCAGCTAGAAGAGTTTCCGAATTGGGGGCTCTCTCTATGGACCCCTCCTTGTGTATTTTCAAAAAAGACACAGTGGTTTTTAGGCTTGACCTGACTTTTTTACCTAAGGTCAACTCCCTATTCCACAGATGGGAAGAAGTAATCCTCCCGTCTTTCTGTCCCAAACTGGTCCATCCTCTGGAAAAGACCTGGCATTCTCTAGATGTGCGGAGGGCACTAAAAAAATTTCCTCTCTAGGTCAGCCACTTATAGAAAATCTTCCTCACTCCTAATAGATTTTACACTTAAAAGTAGGGGTCTTAAAGCTTCAAAAACGTCCATAGGCAAATGGATCACAGCTTGCATTTCTGAGGCCTATAAAGCCTCAGATTTAATACCCTCTCAAGGTATTGTGACCCATTGTACTCGAAGGGCAGCCACTTTCTGGGCCTTTAGAGCTAGGGCTCCATATTTGGAAATTTGTAGAGCAGCCACTTGGGCCAACCTACACTCTTTCACCCGGCACTATAAAACTGATGTACTGGACTCTGCAGATGCGGCCGTCGAGTCCTACAGGGGATTCTTGATTAACTTCATAATTTTTCATTGATCCTCACTATGTTCCCCTCCCCCCCTTATTTTATACTGCTCTGGAAAATCCCCAAAGTAAGAGCTCCCATCCTGCACATCCCAGGAGAAAGGGCAATTGGGTATCTTACCTTGGGAATTGCCCTTCTGGTGGGATGTGCGGGATGGGAGCTCAGCCCTCCTTTTGTGGAGAAACTTATTGGACTTTTAAAAAAAATAGATAATAATGATAAATAAAATGCTTATTATGCTGCAGGGAGATTGGTTTGGATCAAGCCGCAATTCAGAATCCCTGTGAATGATTAGCTTGTCTGGTCCCTTTGGACTCCGCTTCCCTTTTTTGACATTCAGTTCCTTCATATTTATAATTCTTTTTGTAGTTCTTGTAGTTTTAGTATAATTACAGCTTTGAAATCAACTGTCAAATGGGAGGCATGAACCCCCTCTACGCATGGCCAGTTGGATCTTCTGCAAAGTCTGCCTCCTACTGGCCCTGGCGGGGAATCTGGGGATCATCCCCAGAGTAAGAGTTCCTGCCCTGCACATCTCACCAGAAGGGCAGTTCCTACGGTAAGATACCCAATTGCCCTTTCCAGTCCCAAGAACCATCATTAAAGTACTAGGGATGTCATTCAACTCCCATGAGTTGTCATTCCACTGCATCCGGAAGCTGTCATTCCAGTCCCTAGGATCATTGTTAAAAATATGGGGCCATCATTCAACTCCCAGGGGGGCTATCATTCCACTGTACCTGAAGCTGTCATTCCAGTCCCAAGAACCACAGACAGTATACACACAGAGAGACTAGGGTTGCCACCTATGCCAATTTTTAAGAAACACTTATGAAAATACATGTTGCAGGGCCTGCTTTGGCGCCTAAGAAGCCAATGCAGGCCCTGCAACATGTATTTTGCATAAGTATCCCTTAAAAATGGGCATAGGTGGCAAACCTAACACAGACAAACTATACACACACACATGCAGACAGCACATACACTATACACATGCACAGACTACACACACTATACAACCAAGCCAAGCACACGCACCTGAAACTTCACATCCGCTTGAATGTTGTTTGTCTTCTCCCCTGTCTCTCCCACTGTCCCCTCTCCCTGTCTCCCCCTCCTTGTCTTTTAGATTGTAAGCCACAGGCAGGGACCGCGTCTATTTCTATGCTTCTGTACAGCACCAAGTACATGACTGGCGCTATATAAATGTTTATAATAATGTTAATAATAATACACACAGAGACTATACACACACAAAATAGAAATTACTGTATAACTCACCATAGTGGGGGAAGATTGCGCCTGCTCAGTCCACTCTCCATTATATGGTGCTGTTGAAGGGAGCCAACAGGACAGCCTCATGGGGGGAGGGGGGGCACAGGGGGAGAGTGGGAAGAGGGGACAGCCATGTGAGGGAGGAGGGGGGCATGGGGCGGGAGTGGGAGCAACTCTCTCTGTCACACACACACACACACACACACACTCTCACATAGGCCGTTAATACTTAATACAAGGACGGAGGTGGGTGTTTTGGCGTGGCAGATGTAGGTAGGTGTGTGCCCATTTACACACACCCACCTACACCCACGGAGCATCCTCAGTTCTGTCGGATGGCTCCGTGGGTGTACGGCAGGAGCGCACAGGCACAAACACCCGCCGCTCATGTTGTTTACACGGGCGCACACCTGCCACACACCCATCCCCCCACCCACTGGCGACCGTATACATGGACTGCCACCCTGCCACACACCCGCCCGAACACTGAGCACACAGACACACACTTTCTCTCACATAGACACACATATATAGACACACGCACACTTTGATGCACACACACACACTCACATACAGACACACATACTCTGTCTTATACACTCTCTGATCTATCATGCACATAGACACAATCCTCACATAGACTCACATACATAGACACACACTGACACACGCACACTTTCTCTGATCTTTCTCACACATACATATACACACACTCACACACATACCCCCTCTTACACACACACACATACACACACACACACACAAATTCTCTCTCTCTCTCACACACACACACACACACACACACAGATTCTTGCACATACGGACTCCCTCTCACACAATCTCTCTCCCCCTCACACAAACGCACAGATTCTCTCCCTCACACACACACACACACACAGAGGGATTCTCTCACACACAAACTCTCACACAAATTATCTCTCTCTCACACACATACACATAGATTCTCACACACACAGACTCTCTTTCAGACACGCCAACACCTCCCATTCAAGCTCTCATCTCTCTCTTTCATTCACACTGTCACACACTCAAACACACACACACACACATTCACTCAGTCAGTTACTCACACACCCTGACCTGCCCACCTGCCCGCACGCCTGCTGCTGCCGCCTCCAGAAGTCCTAGCTGTTGGAGGTCCTTGCTGTTGTGAGCTTCCGCGCAGTGGCAGCTGCAGATTCTTATTTGAGTGACTCTGACCATTCTCACCACATCACTGGTCAGAATGGTTAGAGCTATCTCGAAGAACAGAAGACTGCAACCTTGTAAACAAGGTTCTTTGTGATGGCTCTGAATATGAGAATGGTTGGAGCTATCCCGAAGAACCTTGTTTACAAGGTAGCGAATTCTGATCCACAAGGTCGGGTGAGTGGTGCTGAGGTGATCCAGGAGGTAGGTAGAAGGGCCCAGGGCACCCTGGCACATGGGTGGGGAGGGGGTGATGGAAGTTCCTCCCACTCAACCCCCCACCCAGGCTGCTTCTGAGGGTGGGGGCTGGGATTGATCGGGGCAGTTGGACGGTCAGTGATCTTGGAGCCGGGGCATGCAGGAGCAAGGAGCAGCAAGGGATAGGGGGCCAGGCCCAAGGGTCGGTTGTCTTTCCCTGCATCCCAAAGCTCCCAGGCACAATTGCCCCGAGCCGCTCTGGGGAGGTAGTGCTCCTCTTCTAAGCAGCGCCACCCCTCTCCGTAGACTAACATGGAGTTTTTCACAACCCCATAACTTTAAAACTATTTAGATTTATAAATAAACTCCCCAAGGCACCCCTTGGCAGCCTCCTTGAATTTTCTAAAAGGCTCATCACTCCTCCCCAACAGCATTAAATCCCTCTATCCTGCCCAGATCCAGACGGTGGGACTTCTGGGGGGAAAAAAACAGGCTTCAAAGAGCAGTTTTTAAACTGCGATATCTCAGATGTTATTCATCCGATTCGGCTGAAATTTGCATAGCATGAACCACTTACCCCAGTTATCCTCGTCTACATATTTCACTCTCCTAACTTTAATCATGCCAATTTTATAGTAAATAGAATGTTGGGGCTTTACAATGGAGGGTGCAACGCACCTTAACTATTATTAGAGCGCTCCTGCGCCCTAATAATGAACATTTCCTTAATCCCATTTATTTTCTTCTTTTACTCTCTCATAATAAAATAATCAGTAAGGGCTCAGCACTGTAAAAGAATCCTGTGCTCAGACCCTTACACTACACAGCTTTACCAAAGTCAGTAAGGGCCTGTGGTGCTTGAAGCGGGAGAGCAGGCAGTTAGAGCGCTGGTGGCGCCGGTCTCGCAGCGAGTATGATCGATCACAGCATAAGAGCAGTTTAAAGGCCTATGCTGGGGCGGTGCAGACAGCAAAGAAGCAGTTCTTTGCTGCCCTCATTGAATCTGCAAAGTCATGTCCAGTGGAGCTTTTCCGGGTGGTGAAGGACTTGGTCAGTCCTGCCTGCCTCCACCTGGACCTGGAGCAATCCAGTGATTTCTGTGACCAGTTTATTGAGTACTTTGTAGATAAGATCGCTCGCATCCGCCACGATTTCGGTACCACAGTTATTGCAGAGGATCATCTTGGGTCTATGGATGCCCCGTCCTGTACTGTTTTGTGGGATCGTTTTCAGATGGTGTCGTCTGCCGATGTGGAGTCCTTGTTGGGATCTGTTCATGCCACCACTTGTGAACAAGATCCATGCCCGTCCTGGTTGGTGAAAGCCAGCCAGGAGGCGTTACGGCTGTTGCTGGCTGGGGTGGTTAGTGCCTTTAGGAGGACAGGGTGCCTGACTGCCTGAAAGAGGCTGTGGTTAGGCCCCTGCTCAAGAAACCATCTTTTGACGCTGATGCTCCTGCCAGTCGGTCTCTAACCTCCCCTTTTTAGGGAAGGTTATTGAACGGGCTGTGGCACGGCAGCTCCAGGAACATCTGGACTGCACCGGTTTCCTTGACCCCTCTCAGTCTGGTTTTTGGCCTGGGTATGGTACAGAGACTGCACTGGTGGCCTTAGTTGATGATCTCCGTCTGGCATTGGACCAGGGTCGTCAGACCTTACTGGTCCTGCTAGACGTTTTGGCTGCATTTGACACAGTTGATCATGAGGTATTGGTGACTCACCTGCGGGACCGTGCCAGGATTGGCGGGACGGTCTTGGACTGGTTTCGTTCGTTCCTGGCCAGGAGAAGTCACCGGGTGGTCTTGGGGGAGTGTACATTTCCCCGGGACCTCACGTGTGGAGTCCCGCAGGGTGCCATTCTGTCTCCTCTCTTGTTTAACATCTATATGCAGCCGTTAGGGGAGATCGTGAGAGGGTTTCAGGGTATGCAGTGTCATCAGTATGCTGATGACACTCAGCTCTACCTCTCTTTTTCCATCGACCCAGGCCATGCAGTCTCCTTATTTTCCCAGTGCCTGTCAGCTGTGGGGGCTTGGATGAGGTTGAGCCATCTGCAACTGAATCCTGACAAGATGGAGGTGATGTTGGTGTGCGAGGGCTTGGGGGGCCGGAGTGGTTGAATCTCCTCTTGTTGGGGGGAGTTCGCCCTTCCATGGTCTCGCAGGTATGGAGTCTAGGTGTGCTCCTTGATTCATGGCTCAGCCTGGAATCTCAGGTTGTGGCTGTGGCGGAGAGTGCATTTCAGCAGTTACATCTTGTCTGGCGACTTTGGCTGTATCTCTCAGACTCTGACCTCGGCACTGTCATCCATGCCTTCATCACCTCGAGGCTGGATTACTGCAACACACTCTACGTGGGGCTGCCCAAGAAATTGGTCCGGAGGCTGCAGCTGGTGCAGAATGCCACAACCTGTCTCCTTATGGGGGGTGGGGGGCAAAGGGAGCACATGACACCAGTGCTCTGCACTGGCTGCCTATAAAGCAACGGGTGCTTTATAGGTTCAAGGTGCTGGTTTTGACCTTTAAAGCCTTTCACAGCCTGGGCCCTGCTTATCTATGGGACCGCCTCACTCCCCATGTGCCCATGCGCCCCCTGAAATCGTCCGTGGGAGCCTTTTTGGAGGTTCCCCAGGCAAGATGGGTGGCCACCGATGTTAGACCTTTTTCGGTGGCTGCCCCTGTGCCGTGGAACTCACTCCCAGAGGAGGCTCAGTTGGCCCCTACCCTCCTGTCATTTTGACGTTTATGTAAGACCTGGCTGTTCCGCCAGGCCTTTGGCAAGGGGGTGGGGGTGGGGGTTGGGGGGGTTGTTTTCTCCCTACATATGGGATTTTTAAAACTTTTTAATTGTTTTTATTGTATTATTGTTTTTATCTTGCTGTTCGTTGCCCCAGGCTGCCTTGTGGGCAGGAGCAGCGGGATAGAAATCTTTAATATAAATAAATGAGACTTCATGGGAACGTAAGGATTCTCCCTCACCAATCCCTTTTGCAGATTACCATCAATGAAAACCTCGCATGACCTAACATTAATCTTTGTTGGAATGCACAGCACACTTTTCCCTACTCAGCACTTGGCCTTTTTATCACCATCTGCTATCATTAGCCCAGCTGTTTTGTTATGCCTAGGGAACCTCACTCCTTTTGAAACTTCCAGCCAGAGACTTCATGTCAGATCATGCTCCTTAGAATGCTTAGGATTATATTTCAGAAAGTGTCCATTTGTTATTAGGTAGCCAACTTGTGGTGCTACCTGTCAGATTTTTAAAGGTAATTTTGAAGCCCATTGAGGCCACTTAAAATCTAGTGGTAGGCATATTCAAAAATGGAGGCAGCCAAATGTAATGGATGCTCGTTAAAAATGAGTGAGCAAATCAGACTGGGCTGAGCGTAGACTTGTGATCATTCGTTCATTCAAATGTATACCCTGCCTTTCCCATTAAGGATCAAGACTCATATAAAAACATTTACAAAATCCCGATGAAAGCCCCTACACCACCCAACCCTATCCCTTACATCACTTCTGGAAGATGAGCAGACTCAGGCTTCAATTAACCTCTAAGGAGAGTGAGTTCCATAAAGCTCAGTCCTGATAAGACAGAGGTTTAATTTATTTATTTAAAATATTTTCTACTAGGTGATGCTAGTTAGAGGGACCGGTGATCTGGGTGAGGAGGTTTTCCCCGTAATCAGGGATGTTCATCCTCCCTTGGTGCCATCTGTGCGGAACCTAGGGGTGCTCCTGGATTTGCAGCTACGCCTGGATTCCCAGGTGTTGGCTGTGGCTAGGGGCGCCTTTTGCCAATTACATCTGTTGAAGAGGCTCCGCCCATATGTCTTGGACTCCGATCTCACCACTGTCATCTATGTGTTCGTCACCTCAAGACTAGACTATTGCAATGCACTCTATGTGGAACCGCCCATGGTGACGGTTCGGAAGCTGTAGCTAGTACAGAATGCTGCGGCCCGCCTCCTTAGTGGGCTGGGCTGCAGAGAGCACATAACACCTGTGCTCCAAGCACTGCACTGGCTGCCTATTGTCTTCCAGGCCCGATTCAAGGTGCTGGTGTTGACCTTTAAAGCCCTTCACGGCCTTGGTCCTGCTTATCTGAGTGATCGCCTCACCCCCTGGGCACCTGGGTGGCCCCTGCCATCATCTGGGGGCACCCTCCTGGAAGTCCCACGTTATTGGCGGGTTCAGACGGCCAGGAGGGCATTCTCAGCAGTCACACCATCACTCTGGAATTCCCTCCCGGTGGAGGTTCGCCTCAGTCCGAATCTTCTCGCCTTCCGACGAAATTGTAAGACCATGCTCTTCTGCCAGGCATTTGATGGGGGAGGGTGGGATGGGTTAAGTGAGTTGGGGTGTGTGTGTGTTATTTTTATGCACAGCTAGAGTTTTTAGTCTAGTTTTATCTTGTTATTCAATGTTTGATTTATATTTATAATGTATACAGTTAGAGTTTTTAGTTTAGTTTTATATTGTTATTTATTATATGTTTGTATTTATATTTATATATTGTGGTGGTTGTTTTACTTTTGAATTTGTAAGCTGTCTAAGTCGCTTTTGCGAGAGGGGTGGGGTAAAAATGGAAAGAAATAAAAATAAATAATGGCCTTTTGTGTTTATTGTAAAAACGAGCTCCTGCAAATAAACTACACAAAGACGATGGTGTTGGTTGTTAGCAGAAGTCAGAAGCAGCATAAATGGCACATGGTGGGAAATGAAATAAAGCAGGTTAAGCAATATAAATATCTAGGTGTAATGATCTCTGCTGTACCAACATGGAAGGCACATTTTAGAAATGCATGTGCAACAGTAAGAGCAACTTGGCGCGGCATTTTGGGTTTCTACGAGACAAAAGGAGGCAGACTATTTAGACCTGCTTTGCGGTTAATAAAAGCTAAACTGATTCCCCAGTTTTTGTATGGGGTGCAAGTCTGGGGTCTAGATTTTCTGGATGATCTCGAGGTGGAACAGAACAGAATGCTCCGTGCGATTCATCATGTCCCAAAGGGTACTCCAGCAGCTTTGCTTAGAACTGAAGCGAGAGTGACAAGAATCCTAGAGTTGTCCAAGTTAGGAATTCTGAAATGTTGGCTAAAGCTGCATCTATTGGAGTCAGATTCCCTGGCCCGTTGTATAGCGCCCATTGTAAGGGGTAACTGGCAAGTTAGGGTATATGGCATCCTGAAATCGTTGGGATTCTCAACAACCTACATTTTGGCTTGGCCCTTTTGTAGAGCTTGGCTCAAGGTCAAGACATGGGTAAGAGATCTTGAAATGCAATATGCCCGTGAATCAATTATGACTCAAAGAGTTTCACAGATTTATACTCATTTTACAATCACAAAGGGGGCCTCATATTTGGTAGATTCAGGAATGTCCAGATTCAGGGTGGCTTTTACACTTGCCAGATTCAATACTTTTCCCTTGACATTTACTGAGGGAAGATGGAAGGGAACTCCTTTTACTGGGAGGATCTGTAAATATGATTGTATAGACGTTGTGGGTAAGGCAAATATTGAAAATCTGGCTCATATATTTTTTGTCTGCCCTATATATGATCACTGGAGACAATTGTACATCGTTCCTCTCGTGGGTGGTATCAATAAGCCAGTGAAATGGAAGGTGGTATACCTTTTAAGGGATAATAACCCAAGCATTTCAGTTAACACTGCGAAATTTTTATTTCGGGTCTTAATGTATAAGAAGTCCCATTAAGGTGGTATTTGCTCCATTTATGTTATAGGACCTATGTTCCAGTCTATGGCTATTAAGATCGGGTTTTGCAAGATTATGTGGACTCTGTTTTTAACTCCTGTCTGGTTGGATACGTTGTATGAATTTTATTAATTTTGCATTGTATGTTGATTTTCTACTAAGTTTGACTCATTATATTGGCTGATGATTTATGGTTAATTTTGTTTCATTTATGTTCATGTTTATTATGGCCTATGGCTAAATAAATAAAATTGTGAATTTTTTTTTTTAAAAGATCCTCATCCTCATTCAGTCTCTCACAGTCACTAGGCATATATTTGTAATGTATACAGTTGGAGTTTTTAGTTTAGTTTTATATTGTTATTTATTATATGTTTGTATTTATATTTATATATTGTGGCGGTTGTTTTACTTTTGAATTTGTAAGCTGCCCCGTCTCACTTTTGCGAGAGGGGTGGGGTAAAAATGGAAATAAATAAAAATAAATAAAATAAAAAGAATTGTGGGGCATTTACAGAGAAAGAGCAGGGAGCGATGAGCTTGGGAGACGGGGAGCTTTTGTTTCTGATTCTGTCACTGGCTTCAGTCCAGAAGAGCACTTAGTCAAATGCTTGACTTAACGTACATGAGTAGTCTCATTGACTTCAGCAAAATCCTTGCTGGATCAGAAGAACATAAGAAGTGCCATATTGAGTCAGACCAATGGTCCATCAGGCCCAGAATCCTGTCTCCGACTGTGGCCAATTTTGGTTGCATGGGAGAAGTATCAGCAGTCACAATGGGCAATCCATTCCCTGCTGATCACTTCCTGCTCACAAAATGTAAAAAGTTCCGATCTCATAATCTACGTGGCTAATAGCTGTTAATGGACCTATTCTCCAAGAACTTACCCAGTCCCTTTTAAAACACATCTATACTACTGGCTCTGACAACCTGCTCTGGCAAAAAATTCCACAATTTAACTGTGCGTTGAGCAAAAAAACACTTCCTTTTATTTGTTTTAAATCTGCCACTAGTTAGTGGTCCCCTAGTTCTAGTACAACTTCAGAGGGTAAATAAACGCTCCCTATCTACTCGATCTACTCTACTCAAGATTTTATAAAGCTCTATCATATTCCCCTCTCAGCCGCCTTTTCTCAAAGTTGAAGAGCCCTAACCTATCAAGCCTTTTTTCGTATGGAAGCTGTTCCAAACCTGACATTTGCATCCATGGTCAAGTCAAAACTTCCATATGTTTCCCTTTCCTCATCTGTAAAATGAGCATAACAAAGCTTCATCTCTTGGAAGCACATGTAAGATTCTGGAACCCTTACACGTCCTAAGTAATTATTCAGGGCATGCTCCTCCACCCATTGAAGTCAATGGCCAAACTGCCATTGAGTTTAATAGTAGAGAAATGCTCTGTTGGTAGTTCTGTTAATCTCAGGGGGCTACTCACAACATAAGCTACTGTTCAGTTTGACAAAAGTTCGCAGAATCAAGTCCTAAGTAAGTAATTAATTTGAAGTCCTTTCTTAAATGGAAGGCCATATTTATTATTATTATTATTATTATTTTATTAAAGTATTTATATAACTCCAGCATTGTCCCTGGCTCTGTACAGTTGTAACTGGAGACAGGTTTCTGCCTGAAAGGGGCTTAATATGTAGGATGGAGAAGAAATGGGAACATAGGGAGACACAGGGATACATACATTCCCATTTTACGGATGGGGAACTGAGGCTGAGAGCTAATGACTTGCCCAACGCTACCTAGTCAATTCATGGCTAAGGTGGGATAAATTTGCAAATGAAACTTAGGAAATAGAAACAAAAAGCCATAGTATGTGAGCTCAATGCATTCCTACAGTGGGCACCATGAGAAAACTTAAACATCTCTCTGCAACTGCATAATTTGTATGGGAATGGTGAGCATACAGCAGATGCCAAATTAAGTCTGTTTAATCTGTGACATGCTTGAGAGCTTTTTTATTAAGTCATTTTAGAAATCTTACAGGAGGAGAAAGCACATCTTGGCTCTTTTTCTAGGATGCTTTCTAAACATGCCTTGAAGTAGTGCCTGCATAACCTCATTTGGAGACATAAACAGACCCCCAGGCAAACAGCAACAAAGACATGCAAAGGATAGAAAATAACAGCTGGTGAGAGTATGAGCCTATTTATTTATTTAATTTTGTATCCCGCCCTATTGTCGTGGATTTTCCTCTAAATCCACTGGGTTCGGGTGGGCTCACCAATTCGAGGCTGTACACAGAGTCAGGGTAAATCTCATCCAGTTTATTTGATGCGTAACGCGTTAAGCAGACTCTACAATGGAGAGCTAGCTTTTGGGACTGCCCCCATAAGCTTTTATACCAAACTACAGAAGCATATTTCACACATGCTCAATACAGGTTGAAAGCTGGGTTTTTCCACTTGCCATGCATCATTTCTATTGTTCCTTTGTCTAGTCAAAGCAAGGCTATGGGTTACATCACTAGTTGCTTCACTATCTTTTCTGTGCATGTTATGTTCTTCTTCCCAGCCTCATCCTGTTCATTCCTTATCAGTTTCCTGCCGTCAAGGCTATCCAGCTGCACAGTTCTTTTCTTAGTCTGCAACTTTTCTGCAAGCAAAGCTCTTTCTATACTTTTGCTCTTCCCAGAGTCCCTTTCTGTACTCTTTTCCCAGAGCCCCTATCTGCACTTTCCCTTACACTATCCCAGGGGCTCATCTCATTTTGCAGTTGACCTGCTGTTTTGAAACCTGTGCCTTGGAATTAATAGAGTTAGTAGAGTCAGAGGGCAAAGCCTGGGCACTGAATAGAGCTGGGGTAACTAACTAGGCTGCTCTGGGAAACTCAAGAAGGGTTAGAAGAAGGGAATCCTTCCCCACCAGAATCTCCACGGCTGCTTCAGTGCCTGCTGCACTCCTCCTCTGTAAGAGCTGGAAGAACAGAAAGTAGAGAGAACTAGGAGCATTTTCCTCCTAGCAACTGTACAGCTTAAGCCAACATTCCCCTCCCTTGCCTAGTGTGAGTCTGTTCTATGCATTGCACTCTATGACCTGACCCAAGCCTTGCAGGCCCTACTGGGCACCCTCTCCCCAAGCTCCTCAGGCTCAAGTCAGGCTGTCCCATTGGCAGGAAACCCTGCAACCCTGGAGCACCAGAACATCACAACGCTCTCCAGATGGCAGGCTACTTTAGAGACAAGGCAGGGTTAAGGCATTCCTTTGTCCCTTTCCTCTGTGGTAGCCAACCAAGTGCTCCATGAGGGTGGGGTTATTCAGGAAAAAAAGAGGCAGGATTAAGGCATTACCCCATTTCTTTACAACATAGCCCTGCCTCCATGGAACGCTGTGACATCACGGCGCTCCACCCCACAGACGCATTTGGGCCCAGGCTCAAAAGAGCCTGGCTGCATCAGGCCCAATGCCGTCAGACTTGGGCTGAAAGTCTGCTTATTGTTAATAAAATTTTATTTCTTATTCCAGACAGCATGGGCCCTGAAGGAGTCACATCCACTGCATATGATACAGCGACTGTAAACCACAGGACTATCCCAGAAGGTATGGGTCAGTGTTTTAGGGTGCTTTTCCATGAGACGATATGCGCAGCGCTTGCCTCTGGGAAAACCTCCAGAGGATGCAGTACTGGGAAATCGAGCTCTGCATCCTCTCCATGATCAGAGGCAAAGCTGCGGGGCTTTGCTTTCCCATGAGACTTGAAGCTGCGCAGCATTTGCCTCCCGGAGTTTTTCCTGGAGGCAAATGCTGCGCATATTGCCTCGTGGGAAAGCGCCCTTAAATGTACATTTTGACAGATTGGTTAACCAATAAGCTAATATTCCCATTTCTGTTTTGGCAGGAGTCAACAGAGAAAAAGTAGAATTCTTCGGTAAATCTCTGGATCCAAGAGAAGCTCGTTTGACACTCACAGCTCTGTTCTTTATTGGGCTAGTGCTTCTGGCAGCCATTTTAATCCTCAGCCTCCTTATTACTTGCCAGAAAAAAAGAACACATTACAGCGCTGTTGATAACAAATGTGCAGTCCCAATGGAGCCCCTGTAAACTTGCATTTGTTGATAGGACTGCCCTGGATTTATAGGTGGTGGGTATAGCTAAAGTGAGGCAAAATGGTACATCTGTAAAGCTTGGAAAATGAAAGCCCAATTGTGCAACAATAATTCACATTTGTTGGAACAATTTGCAGGATAAGACCCCAAACACCAAATCTTGCTTGCTTTTCCAAGCCTGGTCCTGCCCTACTAAAATCAATGGAAGTTTTGCCATTGATTCCAGCAGGAAGCTGGTTCAGAACTGCTACTTATGAGAATTGTCTGAGACTTTTCACTTGAGTAATGGAAGCAGGATTTTGCCTTGGAAGTAGACACACTGGATCAAGCTTTCCGTTTGTTTAACACAATGGGTGAAAACAGGCATACACTAACTCTGCTTTAATACCACCTTAACATCACTTTAACATTTCTTATGCATGTTGCAGGGCTTTATTGGCACCCTATGCAGCCCTGTAATATGCATAAGAAATGTTAAAGCGGAGATAAGGTGTATGTCTGCTTTCACCCTATTACCTCGCTTCCTTCAACCTCTCCCACCAACCCCCATCTTCATCCCCAGCTCCTCGCCCCTTCCGTAATTTGCAGGCTATCAACCCTTTAGACTTTGCTTCCTCCCTCTCCCCCCTCCTCCCTCCTGTCTTCTCCTCCTCTTCCCCCGACACCGCCATCTCTTCTCTCAACACCTCTCTCGTCATGACCCTCAACTCTCTTGCCCCCCCTCTCCTCTCGCCCCGTTTGACCCCCAAACCCCCATCCTTGGCTCACCCCTACTGTCCGCTACCTCCAATCCTGCACCCGAGCTGCTGAATGCCTCTGGAGCAAATTCTGCTCCCACCCTGACTTCCTCCACTATAAATTCTCCCTCTACTCCCTCTCTTCAGTTATCTCCCTGACAAGGCAACATTACTATGCCTACTATGGTTGAATCCTACTCTCGTGACCCCCTCCGCCTCTTCTCCACCTTTGACTCCTTTCTCAAGCCCCCCTGCCCCTCCTCCACCCTCTTCCTTTTCTGCTCAGGATCTCGCATCATTCTTCACCTCAAAGATTGACAAGATCCGCCAGGACATTACTTCCCACCATCTCCTCTCCCCGCATCCTCACCACCCCTCTCTCCTCTCCTCCTTCCTTCCAGCCTCCCTTGAGGAAATCTCTTCGCTCTCTTCCTCCAACTCCTCCACCTGTCCTCTTGACCCAATCCCCTCCCGCTTCCTGAACTTCATTGCTCCCACTGTCGCCCCCTCCTTTTACATGTTATTAATCTCTCCCTCTCCACTGGCTCCTTCCCCTCCACCTTCACTCATGCCACTGTCTCTCCCATCTTCAAAAAGTCCACCCTCCTACTGCTCTAGTTACCGGCCGGTCTCCGTCCTACCCTTCGCCTCTAAGCTTCTGGAACGTGTTGTCTACTTCCGCTGCCTGGACCTTCTCTCTGCCAACTCCTCCCTGGACCCTCTCCAATCTGGCTTCCGTCCCCTTCACTCCACTGAAACTGCCCTTGCCAAGATCACTAATGATCTGCTTGTTGCGAAATCTAAGCACCTTTACTCCATTCTTGTCCTCCTTGACCTATCTGCTGCCTTTGACACTGTAGATCACTCACTTCTACTGGACTCTCTTCGCTCCCTAGACTTCTGTGGCTCTGTCCTTGACTGGCTCCTACCTCTCTGACCGCTCCTTTAATGTGTCTCTTCCCAATTCAAACTCCTCCTCCGTCCCCCTCTCGGTTGGGATTCCCCAAGGCTCTGTCCTGGGTCCTCTCCTCTTCTCTATCTACACCCTGTCCTTTGGCAAACTCATTGCCTCCCATGGCTTCCAATATCACCTTTACGCTGACGATACTCAGCTCTATCTCTCCACCCCCTCTCTCTCTCCTTCTGTCCAGGCTCGCCTCATCACCTGTCTCTCTGATATCTCAGCCTGGATGTCCCAACGTCAGCTCAAGCTCAACATGGCTAAGACTGAACTCCTTATCTTTCCTCCCTACCCTTCCCCTCACTCTTCTTTATTGATGGGGTCACCATCCGACCCGTTCCCCAAGCCCATAGCTTGGGCTTCGTCTCAATATGCACCTTTCCTTTAAACCCTACGTTGACTCTGTTGCCAAGTCCTGTCGCTTCACCCTCCACAACATTGCTCGAATTTGCCCCTTTCTCTCTGTCTCCTCAGCCAAAACCCTCGTTCACGCCATGGTCATCTCTCGTCTTGACTACTGCAACCTCCTCCGTACTGACCTCCCCCACTCTCACCTGTCCCCCCTTATCTCCATCCCAAACTCCGCTGCTACGGTCATCCACTCAGCCTGTCGCTGCTACGGTCATACACATGCAGCTTCTCCTCTCCTCGTTTCACTGGCTCCCCCTTCCTGAATGCATCCTTCACAAACTCCTGGTGTTCACTTACAAATCCCTTTACAACCTGGCTCCCCCTTACTTCTCAGCCCTAGTCTCCTTACACACTCCTGCATGCACATTCCGCTCCTCCTCTTCCCCCTCCTTCGCTCTCCCTCATCTCCCCTGCTCCCCTAACCGCCTTCGTCTCTTCTCCCTTGCTGCCCTCCATGCCTGGAACTCCCTCCCTGCCCACATCTGCCTTGCCCCCTCCCTCCGCACCTTCAAATCCCTCCTCAAAACCCACTTCTTCCTTGCCACCTTTCCCGACGCCTGTTAGAACTTCCCTTTCAATATTTACTGTCTGCTCTCCCCGCAGATTCCTGCCTAACTGCAACCAAGCCAAGCACGTGCACCTGAGACTTCGCATCCGCTTGAATGTTATTTATCCCTCGTCTCTCCCTATGACCCCTCTCCTTGTCTCCCCCCTCCATGTCTATGAGATTGTAAGCCATAGGCAGGGACTGCGTCTATCTTATTGTTCTGTAAAGTGCCAGGTACACAGCTGGCACTATACAAATGCTTATAATAATAATAATAATAAATAATTAATAATTAGTTAATATAGTAGAATCTAATTAACCAATGTTACATTTAGAATGTGAAATGGGTTGTGCCCGGAGTCATGTGAAACTTAGCAGCTTGGGGGTGAAGATCCAGGCTCAAATAAACACAGCCTTGTTCAGAGGTGACAATTACAAGTGTGTTGTAGCAACCAAGTAGCATCTTCCCCATCACTGCTCCTTACATTTGCCTTTGTGACTCCATTTTGAGTCTGAATGCTCACAGGCTCTACTAAACAGGAACTCTGGGGATACTACATGGTATCTTTTTCTCTGCACTTTCATGTCACCCCTGAGCAAGGCATCAAAACCAAACCAAATATAAATTCCAGAAAGATTCCTGCAGGAGCTGCTCTGAGCCTTAGAAGAAAGGTGGGGTATACGTTTAAATAAATAAAATGTTTCAGAAAATATTTTGACTTATGCTGATAAATTGCTAGCGCTCAACCCTACCCTCATCAGAGCCAGCCAGTAAGAACCGGAACATGATCCAAAGCCCACAGAAACTAATACGGAGACTTGGGTTTTAGGTTAGGTTCCAGATACTAATCCAAAGAGATGCAAACCTGGGGAGGTTTGGGCATAGCTCTCAAGTGTCCTAGATTTTCCAGGACGTCCCTGATTTAACTCTCTTGTTATCTGTCCCACAGTCCTGGAAAACTGCTGTAAAGTCCTGGATTAGAAAAGGAAATGAAAGGGAGAGCAATTTGCAAATCATCAATGAGTGAGTTGATTTCTTAAACCTAAGAGCCAGATTTAGACAGATAGTTTGCCCCAGGCTACCTCAGAGCAGCCTCTCCCACAGGAGAGATAAGGAATTCTCTATTGTTCCCTCTAGGTGTTTTTAAATGACCACAGATTTGTGATGGGGGATCCATGGCCACTGAGTGGCACAGCTGTGGAGAACCCATTCAGATGGAGTGTGTGAAGGATTATAACAGGCAGCTCACAGTGCAGCTATCACAATAGCTGCCACCAGGGCGGGCCCCAGGCATGTGCCACATGTGCGGTTGCACATGGCCCCGCAGCCAGCTGGGGCCCCTCGCTTGCCTGGCTGGATGGCAGGCTGCAGCCAGCTTCTCCCTCAATAAGTTTTTCTGCCTCCCCTTCCTGGCTCCAGTCCCCATCCCTCAGCTGTCTCTGCCTCGTCCTAGTAGCAGCAGCAGAGAGGCAGGATCGGACTGGAAAATAAAGCTGTTTGTTTACAAACAACTCCTCCCCATGTGAGTGATCAGAAGGTTGTTACCTTGTAAAGGTTCTTCGAGATAGCTCCCAACATTCTCACAACTGGGTTGTGCATGCTCACCCTGTTCAAATAATAGACCATATCAAGGCCTATGTCATTTCTTGGGATTCGGATATACATGGCCAGACAGCTGGTACAAAGCATCTCAGAATTTAGCAAGCAGCTGTGAAAAAGTGTCTAGAGCATCTGCTTGTTGGCCAGAAATAATGGCCTTCCTTAGACAATTTGACTGGGCATCTTCGATAAATGCACCAGCCAGGGTAGAGAGTGTATCGGTAGCTTTCAGAGAAATATGACGTTCCCCTGAAAAAGAAGGCGGCCCTGCTTGTGATTGTGGGGGAATTTTTATAAGGGACCCTATGGAATTGAGCTCCACATAGCCTAAGGAAGGTAGCACAAAATGGAAGACAGATGAATGCTGAGTAATACTCATTCTTAACAGAAGTGAGTTTTTTAGCCTGTTAGAAATAATCATGAGGCGAGTTTAGGTTCTGTTTCACCCAGCAAGGCCTGGGAAACAGCTTCATGCATGACAGCGCTCAATTTAAAGGAGGCCTATCTTCATGTACCGATTCGGCTGTCACATCGCCAATGGCTCCGATTCAGCTATGCACAGCGGCACTGGCAGTACAGGGCTCTTCCGTTCGGCCTAGCAACCTCACCGAGAACGTTCACAAAAGTATTGCCTGGTCACGAATCTACAGACAGAGGGGATAAAGATTCATCCCTACCTGGACGACATTCTTGTCAGATCGCCATCCTACAGACAAGCACGCATGGATGTGGCCCAGGTCATAGAGTATCTGCAAGATCATGGATTCATCGTCAATCACAGAAAGAGCCATCTTATACCATCTCAAACCCTGGAACATCTAGGGGTGGTACTGGATACCAAGCAGGGCAAACTATTCCTCTCCGAACAGAGACGGATCAAACTCCTAGGCCTCATTCAACAGGTTTCAAGGTCTCACAAGTCCAACTGAAGACCCTGGTAAGTCTGCTAGGAGCAATGACATCCTGCCTGGGGATTGTTCAGTGGGTCAGGTTCCACTCCAGGCCCCTACAATAATTTCTATGGCCGTGGCAGGATCCCCTGACTCAGGGAATGAACCCTTGGATTGGGGTGACCCCATATCTAAAGAGGTCACTAACATGGTGGTCCCAGCCAGCCAGGTTCTCCCCCGGAATGCCTCTCTCCGACCCGGAGAGAATGGTCCTAACAACAGACGCAAGTCTACGAGGCTGGGGAGCACACACTCAGGGTCACTCGGCTCAGGGCAAGTGGCTTCTCTGGGAGAAGTCCCATCATATCAACTGGCTGGAGGTGAGGGCGATTTACCTAGCTCTGAGACAACTAGCTCCGTTTCTGAGAGGGAAAGACATGTTAGTGTACACAGACAACACGGTAGCGAAGGCCTATGTAAATCATCAAGGGGGGTCGAGATACGAGACGCTTCACCAGATGGCGACCATCCTCATCAGGTGGGCGGAGAACAACCTGAGGGGTCTCAGGGCAATCCACATCAGAGTCCAAGCCAATATCCAGGCCGACTGGCTCAGCAGGGTACAGCTGGACCAAGGGGAGTGGTCCCTTCACCCCTTGTCCTTCAGGATAATAACCCAACGGTTCGGCTCCCCCTTGACTGACCTATTCGCATCGCCAGAAAACACAAAGACGGAGCACTTCATCTCGCGACATCCAAACACAAGGCAATAGCCTTCGATGCTTTGAACTGCAAATGGCCCCAGGGGCTCCTCTATGCGTTTTCCCCTGTGCCTCTCATACAACAGACAATAACGAGACCATGGTTCGCAGACCTACAGGACCTCAGCCCATATCCTCCGCTCAGGCTGACATTGAGACCAGACCTCCTATCCCAGGGCCTGATCGTACACGAGAACCCAGGAGCTCTCAAGTTGACAGCTTGGATATTGAACGAAGGGCGTTTGAGAGACTCGGATACTCCAGAAAGGTCTTAGATACGTTACTTCAGTCAAGAAAACCATAGACGAAACGTATCCACCAAAGTACCTGGGCCACCTTCGTTAGGTGGTGCGAGGCTAAGGTTCTCAACCAGAGAGGGCTTCCATTAGGATAGTCTTAGATTTCCTTCAGGATGGGTTAGATAAGGGGCTGAAACCTAACACATTGCAGAGGCAATTAGCAGCCCTCAATAGCGTCCTGGGCACACTGAAGGGTGGTAGGATCTCAGGCCATCCCCACATTAAGCATTTCCTCAGGGCAGCTAGGCTCTTATCTCCCCTGGTGATACACAGATTCTCCTCAGAAGTTTCTTTGTACTATCTGTTCTTAAAGTTGGCTTTCCTGGTGGGGATCACCTCAACTAGAAGGGTATCAGAGCTGGGCGCGCTTTCCATGGACCCCGCTCTCTGCTCCTTCAAGGAGTCGTCAGTGACCCTGAGGCTGGATCCAGCTTTCAGTCCCAAGGTGGATACCCAGTTTCATAGGGAGCAGGAGCTTATTCTCCCTTCCTTTTGCCTGTCTCCCTCTCATCCCCTAGAGCGTCAATGGCATACTCTAGATGTGAGAAGAGCTTTGAAGATTTACCTACACAGAACTAGGATCTTTAGGAGAACTTCGGCCCTGTTTGTTTCTTATAGCCCCCAAAGAAAGGGTCTAAAGGCCTCCAAATCATTGAAACCCAAGTGGATGACACTTTACATTACTGAGGCCTATAGGGCAGAAGGGAAGCTACCCCCAGCTGGGGTATTTGTGCACTCCCTAAGGGGTGCGGCAACGTCACAGGCCTTTAGAAATACAGCTTCCTATGGGGAGATCTGCAGAGCTGCAACTTGGTCCTCAGTCCATTCGTTTACTAAACATTATAGAATTTCCTTGCAGGACTCAATAGAGGCAGCCTTTGGGAGACGGGTACTGCAGGCGGTTCTCTAGGACGTATATGAATGTGTCTTGGGACCACAGGCACATGCCATGACCTCCCTCTCTGTTTCTCCCTCCCTCTGTTTGGGCTCAGCGTACTGCTTTGGTACGTCTCTACTGTCCTGACTGGATTTCCAGGAGGATCCCCCGGGAGAAAGGAAAATTGGGGACTTACCTCTGAATTTTCCTTCTGCGGGGGATCCTCCTGGCCGGCCAGTCCCCACCCAGAGTGAGGTCAACTCTGAAGTGTATCAGGGAAGGGAACCTTATTCCCGTCTGTAAGTTACTGGGTTTTTTTTGTAGGCTTGGGGCCAGCGAGTTTTAGACGATAAGGGTATGTTTATGTATCCCTTCTAGCAAGTTGGTTTTTTGTTTTTTATAGCACACAAGTTTTTAGAAATTAGGTTTAAGAGTAGAGCTATACACTCGGGAGCTGAGGATAGATCCCTCCTGTAGGCTCCTCAAAAGTTGATTGTCTGCCTCCTACTGGTTCCCGGTGGGATCTACCCTACTGTCCTGACTGGCCGGCCAGGAGAATCCCCCGCAGAAGGAAAATTCAGAGGTAAGTCCCCAATTTTCCTTTCTCAGTACTCCTATAGGTTAATGTGAATTTAAGTGTGTTTTGTGTTTATGCCATGGTTGTTGTCCAGTTAAAGCTGTGTTGTATGTTTGAGTGCTTGCTCAGGTAAAAGAAAGGTGATGTTAAACAAACCAGGAGCAAGATTCAAATCCTGGCAAAAGGTGTTTATATCCTTCTGTTCCTTCAGTACACAGTTGAAACAGAATGATGTACTGCTACCACAAATTGCCTTTCTGTGTGTTTGTTGGTGTTTGTGTTTTGTTTATGTACCATGTATGCTGCTATACAAACGTTTTTCCTGTGCCAAGAATTAATGGCACATGATTGAAGGAAAGCTTGCCTTGCTTTTGCAAAGTTAAAAATAACAAGCAGCTGCTGTAATTTAAAGTGTGCGTAGCTCTGACAAATATGTGCATTAAAAAGAAAATGTACCTCTCATATCAATTACAGAGTCCAGACCTGATAAACATACTCTGAACAGAGCCTGGACAAAATTCAATTAGTTGTTTCCAATTTTGAGAATTTAAAAAGGGTTAAACAGTCAAACCTGAGCACATTTAAGTACTGATGGTAAAATATTGATAGTTCTCATTGACAGATTTACAGCTAAAATTAAATGGACATTCATTGATCAAGAAAGTCAAAAGTTATTGTTGCCTTTTTAAATTGGTCACCTGGAATTGCACCATGGATGAGGACATAATATTAAAGTGTGGCAGGAATAGATGCATAGGCCCCTAGATTTACAAACTTACACCAATATGTCCTGTCCAAAGGTGGTACTTGTACAAAACAATTATATCCCCAGGACCAGTAATTAAGTAGAATTAAATGGAAACATTTTATATAGAGGCCCACACAGTCTCTTGGGAGGAGGATCAAAGACAAAGATCAAATGGCCCAATATTTATAATTATTGGTTCCTATGTCATGGTGTGGTCCCTGGATGTGTACATTTGGCCCAGCAAACAAATACTAAAATACTGTGGGCCCTTAGAAAAAAAGGGGAATGTTGATGCCGGTAACTACATATTGGAGCAATTGGCAATATCCAAGGATAAGTAATCCAGGTCCAAAAGTATGGACACTGCAAAATTTGGCTGCAAGAGCTATGCTGACAAATGACATTCGGCTACCCGCATGGCTAAACCACCACGCAGGCTAAACCACCACCCCGTATGGTCAGTACTGCAAAATATCATGGTACACGGTGCAATAAAAATTGGTTATGATGGGATCAAATGCTCAGAGTGCCAACAAAGGAAGGCTAATGGGCCTTATAAACAGCCCTCCTATGTTAAATAAAGTGCCTTTTGCAGGAAAAAAAAGCCAAAGAAAAACTGGTCACCTTGAAAGCAAAGTTAATTAAATATTCTTCAAAGAAAGTTTTCAATGATTTATGTTAGGTGAAAAAAAGCATGTAAATAAGATGAAAAGTGAAATGTTGGCATGTCTGCCCTGCGTAGGAACAAAGCAAAGGAGTTAAGAAAAAAATGAGTAACTTGTGTGTCGGAGTAACAGTAAGATTTAGCAAAGTGGAAAAGAAAAGCTTTGGTTTGATATTGTATGCAATGGAAAATGTAAGTGTTTTAGTCAGAGAGAATTAGATAAATAGCCCAAGCGGCTTGCTTTAAAACTAAAAGGTTTTTTTGTTTTAGCTTTTAATAATTTAATGAAAAGTTAATTGGAATGTTGGGGTAACATTGTGTCAAGTATGCAGTTCCCTTTACATTTGTTGACAGCGTGGCAAAATGTTTTTTTTTTAAAAAAAATTGGAATGCATAAGCAGCCGCCGGCTACAAGATCAAAACAAAACCGAAAGTATTATTTGTAACAGTTTTAATAATTTGGTGTTCACATGAAAAGTTAATGAAAAAAGGGAAACATTACTATAGAATCCTATTGTATCCCCAGTGCCCACAATGAGACACCTCCCCCCTCACAACCACGGGTGATTTCAGACGTAACGGGGCCCGTTGGCCCCGTACCGAAATCACCCTATTCATTCCCCGCCGGGGTCACCCCGTCACGCCGCAACAGATGTGCCGGGGGGATCCGGCGGGGAATCTGGGAGGGGGCGGGGCCGCGCGGCGCAACATGCGGCTGCACAGCCCCGCCCCCTCCTGTCACAGCCCAGCCTAGAACCCATGGCCCCTGGGGTGCTGGAGAGACTGTCCGGTGCTCTGCGCCACCTGGTGGGCTTGTGAGGGTGCTGGGTTTTCCCCCTCCTGTCTCCCTTGTGTGCTTGCTCCCTGTGTGTCATGCCCCTTCCCAGCTGTAGCCAATTACCTTAGCCCTGCCTCCCAGCTTCCTGATTGGCCACAGGAAGTATTTAAGCCTTGGTGTGGCCACAGGAAGCTGGTGGAGCAA
>QEPC01007499.1:5164884-5184262 GCA_003113815.1 Sphenodon punctatus | reverse complement strand
CCCCCCCCGCCCCGGGTTGCCGGCCGGCTCCCCCTGGATTTACCCCAGTGCCCTGCCCCCCCACCCAACCCAGTTCCCCCTCCAGGCCTCCCTGCCCCCCCCTTGCCAGTGTGCCTCACCTGGGCCCTCCGGCTGCTGCCATAGCTGTTCCCCACTGGCCTCCTCGCCCTTCTGTCTCTGGTGCTGGGCCGTGCCGTGCCCTGTGGGGATATGGGTGGGTGGGTGGAGGAGGGCTGTAGGTGTGCCCAGGTGGCTCCCTGGGCCCCCTGGTTGGGTCCCCCCCTCACCCCTGAACCATCTCCCCTACCACCTGCTTGCTTACCCTCGATGTCTGTCTCCGATCCCTCCGAGGCCGGCCCCTCCATGTAGCTGGGGTCCCCCATTGACCACTGGCTGAGGATGACCAGTGTGCCAGTCTTGGAGTCGTCCTGTCCTGCCAGGGGGTGGGGACTCTCCGGGCTGGTGCTGGGGGGGGGCCTGCTGGTCCCTGAGGTCCCTGGGCATTCCTCCTGGGGGTCGGGGACCCTGGAGCCAGTGCCTTCTTGGGGGGCGGCAAGGGGAGGGGGTACATCGGCCCACTCCCTGCACTGGACCACGGCACTCTCCATGAGGTGTAGGGTGATTATTGAGCCCTTCATGTGGAAGATGCGGTCCAGGGCATCATAGTAGGGGGCGGTCCGGCCCCTGTGCCTGGACCGCTGGTTGTTGCCCCAGATGGCCTTGTACCCCCTCTTGAGTTCTTTGGCCTTTGATCAGCACTGTGCCAGGGTCCTGTGATGCCCCACCACCTCCATTTCCCACATGATCTCCCGGAACACATGTCCGTTGCTTTGATTGAGCACGAGCTCCAGTTGATGCTCCAGGGTCCCCCAGATGTGGATAAAATCCTGGGTCTCCCTGAGTCCCCATTGCCCCCTTCTTTGGTAGGGCCATCTCCCCCACGGTCCCTCGGGTGCCTCTTCCTCCTCCTGCTGCTCCTCCTCCTCCGCCTGGGCTACGCCTGTCTTCTCCATGGATTTGGGCTCCTGGGCCCATTTCCGTGTCTGCGGGACATAGGGGGAGGTGATTGGTTGCTGTTCTGCCCCTGTTCCGCAGCCTGCCCCCGCCCCCACCTCTTGCCAGCCGGCCCTCCCCCTGGGTGCCCCTGTGCCGCCGGGTCCCCTCCCCTTCAGTCCCCTTACCCGTTTCTGGGGTGCCTCCTCCCCCAGCCCGGTCGCTGTCCCCGAGGCGACCCATCCCAGTTGCTGCTGCTACTGCTGTCCCTCCCCCTCCTCCATTTGCAGCATGACCACCTCCTCCGCCTGTGCTTCCTCCATCTCCTCCTCCTCCCTCGCTCTCTCGCCCTCCGCTCTCCTCTCCCTTCCGCCTCACTCCATCCCACCACGTTTCCCTGCTGCTGTGTGCCCTTTAAATCTCTGTCCGCGGCCTGTGTTGTTGTTGGTTGCCTGGCAGCGACTTTGCGTGCTTTGTCCCCGGCTGGGAATCATTTTGCTTGGTTCCAGCCGGTGGCTGCTGTTCAGATGTTACTTTTTTTTGTTTCCCATTGGGAATCGCTTTGACCATGCTTTCGGCGATGGCCCGGGCCAGAGCTCCAGAAGCGTGGTTATTTTTGACCCCTAGTGGGGATTGACTGTGGTGAACATCTGGCGCCCGTGGAACAGACGCTCAGGGCGCTTTGGCCCCATCACGGGATTGACCGTGGTTCACTGTGATTGACTGTGATCTTGTAACGTCTGAAAATACCCATAGCCTAAGGAAGGTAGCACAAAATGGAAGACAGATGAATGCTGGGTAATACTCATTCTTAACAGAAGTGAGGTTTTTTTTAGCCTGTTAGAAATAATCATGAGGTGGAGCTGGTGAGCACGCCGAGAGGGCAAGTTGCGGTAGAGTGCAGGCTAGCTGTCTGCCTGATTGACTGCTCCAAGGGAAGACCTAGAGGCAGCCCCCAGAACGAGGCTGTGTGGGGTTATTTGGATCTGCAGCCACCAGAGGATGGGTGTGGAGCTGGTGAGTGCGCCGAGAGGGCAAATTGTGGTAGAGTGCGGGTTAGCTGTCTGCCTGATTTACTGCTCTGAGGGAGGACCTAGAGGCAGCCCCCAGAACGAGGCTGTGAGGGGTTATTTGAACCTGCGGCCGCCAGAGGCTGCGCCGGTGGTGCGCACTGGGGCAGCGCACCTAAGGGCTGCACACGCAAGGGCGCGCCCTTGTGCACGTGGCCTTAGGTGCCTGGGTTATTGATATGAACTGTGGTTGGTTTTCTCTGGGCTCCCTTTTCCTGGACTCCCCCCTCCTGATTTGGCTATGCTGGCCAAGTCCCAGAAGGTCCTTATGGGTCCTAAAACGGGGACTCCCCCAATGAAACAACGGAAGTTGGATGGGTACCTTTGCCACCCACATCACCAGAGGTCCCCGCCCTGTCCTGCCCTTCCCATATCCCCTGGCATTCCCCTGTCTAATAAGTTTGCCCCATTGGCTAACACATCTTTGCTGATGGAAGAGGGTTTATCTCGCCAATCTGGAAGAGGCTCATGGAAATGTCAATTGCCTGGGAGTGAGGAGCCCAGCCCCACATCTATTTTAGCTGGGAGCCCGGTTTCTCCCATTGACTTGGGTGATTGTTCCAGATTTGTTTTAAAAAACAACCCCTCGTGGGCTCATACCCTGGCTGATCAGACTCTATTGATTGAGGAAACGTTGCAGCATATATTTGCTCAACTTTGCTTACTGACTCAGATTGTAGAAGAAAATAACAGAGGAATAATTGCTGGACTAAAAAAACAGAGGGATGATGGGATGGCAGGCTTAGTTGGGAACTCTGTGCATTCTTCGTCACAGGCTGGGGATGATAATGCTGCCTCCTCTGTTCCCAGGGTAGTTAGCAAGACCTATGATAGGACCTCGCTGCCCCTCCAGGGCAGGGAGGAGATTGGTAAATTTATTTGGTGTTCCTCAGCTGTGGTGGTATCGGCCCACCCTCTCCCATCGGGTTTTTTACCCCAGGGGGCCACACCTGGTTTGGTGGCCCAGCATTTATGCTCACTCCTCTCTATTCCATGCCACCCTAGAGAAATCAAGGGAATCAGGATCCTGAGGAGGGATCAGCTATTGTTTAAGGCGGTAATCTCTTTTCAGAAAAGTTTCTGGGTGGACTGTCTTCTGAAGGTGGGTCCAGTATTAGCAAATAACGGGATCCGGATTGCAAAAATTTTCATTCACACTAACTTGCAACAACTACAAGAGGATTATGCCAAAAGGGGGGGTCTAGTGCTCTTCCGGCGAGACCTCCAGTTACTCTGCTTGGAAACCATAACGTCCCAGTTATACCATTGCAGCCCCCCCTTGTCCCCCTCTGATATGACATCTAGTGGGGATGGTCGAAGGGGAGAGTGTACCTGTACTGACTCTAATGTGGGTATGGAGGTTGAGTTGGACGAACAAGGGGCGTCAGTACTGCTCTTGGGGGCTGGTCCAGAGATGGTTGCCACTGAGGTTCTGGGGACTGGGGAATCTTCCCTTGACTCTGTTCTAGTGGTTGGACAGGAGTCACAGGCCCCGGACTCAGTTGGAGGGAATTTGACGGACTTCTCCAGAGAGCCTGACAGGGTTGGCCCACTTGAGGTTGAGGTATGTGTGAGACCTTCAGGGGGAAGTCAAACAGGGGATGTAATCTGTATCAATGGGGTACAGGAACCTGGCCGGGTATATGTGGCAAATCCCGGCATTAGTAGCCCGCAACAGACCTCCCTTAATTGGACTAGTTGTAGGGCTTTGGAGGGAATTGAATTAGGGCTGGCCCAGCCTATGGGTGTTCCTCGTCCTGCAAACGATTCGGTGGTGGTCAGTAATTTTTGCATGGCGATCCCATTGGGTGAGAGTGGAAGTCCTGGCGTGACCCCCGTGGCTGAGGTGGATGGGGCCTGGGGCACAGCACCGCCTTTAGAGGCTGTCACTCCCTTTGTGGAGGAAACGCCCTGGGGTTTAGAAACTGAGGGGGGTGGGTGGGGTCTTGATGCTGGTAGAGGTGATATAGCTGACATCACCACCCCTCCTGGCTTTACTATAGAGGCGGGGCCTACCAGTAATCGGGGAGGGGGGAGGGGGAAAACTAAGACGGACTGACGGTTAAAGGACTATGGACCTGGGATTTTGAGGGTTTTGTCTTGCAACATCTCTGGGTGGAAATCCAAGATGTCCGAACCCGGGTTTCTTTCCTATTTATGCCAGTTTCACATCATCTTACTTCAAGAAACCTGGCTGGTGGACGATTTGGCCTTCCAGGGTTTCCAGGTAATTGGGCAGCCAGCCCACAAGAGTGCAACCATGGGCAGACCCAGAGGGGGTTTGGCTTGTATGATTAGTTCTGAATTGGATATGGAGTTTAACCCCCTTTCACACTCTACCCCAAATGTTTGTGGTGGCCTTTTGAAAATGGCGGAGGTCCAGTTTTTGGTGGTCTTAATTTATATCCCCCCTGCTAATGTTACTAGTTACGAGGAGGGAATCTGGATGGAGGTTTCCATCTTTCTGAGGAATTTGATTAATTTGTATTCTGGGGTTGGCCTACTTTTGGCTGGGGACCTGAATTCAAGGATGGGTGTTCAGGATTGGGATTTGTATAATTTTGGGTCCTTTGACAGGAGGGAGATTTCTCCCTCTTGTCGGATAGGTACTCTAAGGATCAGGGTCTGAATGGTCATGGTGTCCTTTTCTCTAAACTTCTGAAAGATCTAGATTTGTATGCCCTGAATGGAAGGGGGTGGGGTGATTACCTCGGGGAGTTTACCCATATTTCTGCAAGGGGAAGTAGTGTTATTGATTATTTTGCCATTTTGGCGGATGTTATTCCCATGGTGTCAGACTTTTTTGTTGGGACCTGGGTAGCTAGTGATCATATGCCAATTAATCTTCTTCTTAATTATTGGACCTCTGGCCCTCACCCACCCCCCTCACTGTGGGTTGATCGTGACCCTGTTAGGAGGAAGTGGGATGAAGCTCTGGGTCAATCCCTAGGCCATGCCCTTGACTCTGAGAAGGGCAGACAGCTTAGAACTCTCCTTTTGCAGGCCCCTTCACCTGTCTCCACTCTTGACCAGTTTCAGATAATATCAGAGTGGCTACGTCCCATGTTAGTAGTTCTCCCCTGGAGGGTACTGATCAGAAGGCTGGTCCGGCTAAATCTTCACTGTGGTTTGACGATGATTGCCGCTCTTCACCAGGTTTTTAGGTCATACAGGGCTTCTGGCTCTGAGTTGGCGAGACTTGACTTGGTTTCTAGGAGGGGTAACTATAAGAAACTCCTTAGAATTAAGAGGGAGGCGCATTACAGGCAGATGTGGGCTCAACTCGACAAAGCCTCTAGGGACCTTAATTCCCACAGGTGTTGGTGGTTAATTAGGGGAATTGGGAAAGAGCCTAGTTTGGATTGTATGAGTGTCTCACCTGGGGATTGGGAGAAGCATTTTGCTTTGTTGTTTTCTCCCCCCTTGGTTGCTGGGCCTCCATTGGTTTTGTTGCCGTCATCCCCTGAGTGGCCACCGGTTACTCCGGATGATATCAGGGAATTGATTTCTTCTCTGAATTCAGGGAAAGCCCCCGGGGGGGCGGATTTTTTGCCGGTGGAACTCTTTAAGGGCAATATTGATTGGTGGACCCCTGTGCTGGCGGTCCTTTCTCCAGCAGTAAATAACCAGGGGAAGGTACCAGCAGATTGGGTGGGGGCAGTAGTAGTTCCTGTCCTAAAGAAGGGGGCTGGAAACGATCCAAAAAACTTTAGGCCCATTAGTCTATTTAGTATTTTGCGCAAACTCTACGCCGAATTTTTATTGAGCAAGCTTCGAAATTGGATAATGGCCCAGCAAGTCTTGGTGCCAGAGCAAATTGGGTTTTGCCAGGGGTGTTCCACCATTGATCATTGTTTTTTACTCTCTTATTTAATTCAAAAGTATGTCTCCCCTGGGAAAGCACTTTACGCGGCTTTCGTGGATTTGCGAGCCGCTTTTGATTTGGTGCCCAGGGAACGACTTTGGCAGAAATTGTTTGCACTCAATCTCGATAGAAGACTGCTGCATCTGATAAGGGAGTTGTACACGGACACACATATAAGGGTGAGGCTGAATTACCAGGGGGTGTTATCAAAGAAAATCCCTACAGGGAGAGGAGTCAAACAGGGGTGTGTACTGGCCCCAACTCTGTTTAATTTATACCTCAATGACCTGATTAGGGAGCTTTCACTTGAGAGGTGCCATCCCGCTAATGTGGAAAATGTGCATGTTGCCTGCCTGCTCTATGCGGATGACACTGTTCTGTTGTCCTGCACGCAAATTGGTTTGAGGCGGCAGCTGGAACTTTTTGGGACCTATTGTTGTGCCAACTTGGTCAAAATAAATTACACCAAGACCAAAGTGCTGGTGTTCTCTCGTAAAACTATAAAGCACAGGTGGTTCATTGATAAAAAAGAATTAGAGCAGGTAAGGGTTTACACGTATTTAGGACTTCTTTTTCAATCAGCAGGCACGTGGGCTTTACAGTCAGTAAATGCCTGCGACCGAGCCAAGCGGCTATCAAAGTCCTTGTTGGCCTTTTTTCGGTCGCATGGCGGCGATTTGATTATCCCGGCCATTAAAGTTTTTCTGCTTAAATGTGTCCCGCAGTTGCTCTACAGAGCCCTTTTGTGGGCCCTGGACAAAATCAAGGCTCTGGAGCGCATTCAGGCAGGTTTTTTGTGCTCACTGCTGCGTGCACCCCCCGGTTTAAGCACCCTGGTTTTGTGTCCGGAATGCGGAGTCATTCCGCTTAGTGAGAGGATATGGCAGGGAGCACCTAGTTATTGGCTGATGTTGTTTTTTGGGCTGGTTGCTCCCCTTTCTTGCCTGGTGGCCTTGGATAGTACCCCAAGAAAATTGATGCAGTTGGTGGGGAAAAAACTAAAATATCTAAAATATCTGGGCTTTTCCCCTGAGGCTCTTGCTCCTTTGGGATACAAAAGTGCCAAGAAACTGGTGTGCCAGAGATTGGTGGATATCAGCCGCCAGGAAAGAGGGGCTTTACTTAGGACATGTACTGCTCAGGATCTGCAGAAATCCCTGTTGATCAAGACTGGCCAGCCGAGGGGGTATTTGAATTATGAATTTTCTTTGCTAAAGAGGAGGCTTTTCTTTCTGGCCCGGGTAAACTATTTCCCCTCTGCACTAACGGTGGGACAATATTGTGGGGTTCCGATGGCTGAGCGTTTCTGTCTGTGCCCCCTAAAACAGGTCGAGTCTCTTACCCACATTTTACTTGACTGCCCTCTTTATGTAGATCTTCGCCAGAGATTTTTACTCCCTTTAATTAACAATACCCCTGGCAGGTCCAGGGATTCTTGTATGTTGTTTTTGCTTAGAGATAGTTGCAAAGGGATTACATTGAAGGTGTCCCATTTTTTATTTTGTGTGTATGTTGTAAAACAGTGACAGGGATTATAAGTTCGCTTATGGGGCCTCTGATTTTAGAAAGTTTTAAGTACCTTTCCTTTTACCTTCGTATTTTTTGGCAGTTATGCCTTTTGTACACAAAATGGTTCATACTTTTATTTTTGTTTGAAATTCTATTTCTTTTTCTATTTTTGCAATGTTCTTTTGGTCTCACAATAAACTTTATTTACATAATCATGAGGCTAGTTTGGGTTCAGTTTCACCCAGCAAGGCCTGGGAAACAGCTTCATGCATGATAAGCATTGGACAGAGGAAGGCCGCTCTGTTCTTCCTTACAGCAGATAGCAAACAACGGCCTTGCAGATGTGCCTTGTTTAGGCACCTTACTTTATAAACAGTCTAGCTTATATTGTTTTGAGAATAGGTTGCTGAGTACGTAAACAATTGCTGTAAACTTTTACCTTTGTATGACGTTGCTTTGAGTGACATGCATGTATCTTTGAATGTATGATAAACCTATAGAACTTCTTGTATTGGGGGGAGGAGTCAGACCAGTCTGTTTCCTTGAATGGATTCAGTTCTGCTCTCTCTCTCTGTGCTTTGAGATCAATAAAGAACTTCTGACAGATTTTTTTTTAAAATATCTTTTTATTGATTTTTCAGCAGAAGGCAATTACACTCTGTCATCTCCTTCTTACAGTGTGTCATAACATCGCCTCTCTCATTTTACCAGTCCATACATACAATGCTTTGCTTAATAGGTTTTTTGCTCTCTTATTTAACCATCCCTATCAACATTAGGGTTAACTTCACTCAGCTGCTAACCAGACTGAGTGCTACTCCAACTTATCAGGTCATCCCGTTAGTTTGATTACGCACTTTCTGCGTTCTTCCCTTAGGCAGACATCTTCTCTTATTCAGATGTAGAAATCAAACATGTACGCTCTTTCATCCTCTGTAAGAGGCTTGTCCTGCATCTGTTGTAGGCAATGTCTGCATCTGCTGTTTGTCGATCTTATTGTGCAGTTTGGCTAGTAATCGCTCCATTGAGAAAATAAACCACAGTCTGTTTAACCACTCCCCTTCTTTGATAGTTTTGTCTGTTTTCCAGTTCCTGGCAATGACATTGATTGCCGCCAGACAAAATATTACACATTGGGGTTTTATTTTGTTGAGCACCACACAGTTGGGATATATCCCCAGTAACGCCGTTTCAGGGCAAAATGGAATTATAAATCCTGCCACAGCTTCCATGTTAGTCCATACTGTCCTCCACAGATCTTGGACTTTTTCACAGTCCCACCAGCAGTGCAGTGGATGTGCTCTTCCCCACATCCCCTCCAGCATTTCCCCGAACTTGTTTTGTCTATATGTTTAAACTGGCTTGGTGTAAGGTAATATCTTAAGGTCAGTTTTACTTGGGGCTTCCTGGCTTCCAGAGAAGCTGCACAGGTGTCATAATGTTCTATTATTTCTTTTTCTTGTTGCTCGGTGAATTTTTTCCCCATTTCGGTTTCCCAGGCCCTTATAAAGCCATAGTTCTTTTTATACCACACTGCCTTTAGTGCTTTATATATTCGCCCTAACCTGCCTCTATTGCTGTCTCTTTCAAATAAGACCCTTTCAATATTGAGCGGTGCTCTCCCATATTCCTCTGCTGCCTCCTGTCGTGTGAGGGCACTTCTTAACTGAACAAACTGGAAGGGATCAATTCCCTCTTGCATTAACAGTTCTAGCTTATCTTTGGAGAGCATCTCCCCTTCATCAAATAGTTGCCACACTCTCTTGTATTGTTTCCTTTGTAGTACTGTTCTGAGTTTTTCAGCTACCCGTTGCTCCCTGAACCTCCATAAATTAATTGGAGTGTAAGGAGACTTACCCTTTTTGCTGTTGGTTTTCTTTACTACTTGATGCCAATATTTCCAGGCTATCCCTACAAAGGGGTGCTCCTTCCATCTTTTCCCTTCTATCAGTCCTTCATCTACCAGGTATTGCGAAAAGGTATCTATGCCCAACATATGTGCCTCTAACTTTACCCATTCTTGGTGTTCTGATTGATGATACCATGGTTGCAGGGCGCTTAGGACGGCCGCCTTGTGGTACAGCCTGAAATCTGGAAGATTCAGTCCACCCGCTTCCCTTGTTCTAAACAGTGTTTCTCTATTTATTCTGGGTCTTTTATTGGTCCAAATCACCTTGGCCATTAATTTGTCTATATCTCTGAATAGGGATTCAGGCAGCTCTATGGGCAGAGCCATCATGGGGTACAGCAGTTTTGGTAACGCCACCATTTTAAATAAGTTCACCTTTCCCAGTCAGCTACAGGCTAAATTTTTCCATTCCTCTATTTCTTTACTCAATGTTTCTGGAAAATTACTGGGATATAGATTTTTAAGATTTTTGGTTAGGTTAATCCCTAAATATTTGATTTCCTCTTCCTATATTTGGAATGGGATTTTTTCTTTGGCCATGTGTCCAGATTCCCTGTCTCCTCTAAATATGAATGCGTGGGATTTCTCAAAGTTGATACGATATCCCGATATGTTACCGAATTCCTCTATCAGGTTGATCAAAACTTGGAGGGAGCTCTGGGGCTCACTGATAAACAACAGCATGTCGTCCGCATATAACGCTAACTTATGTTGTGTTTTTCCTATTGTTATTCCTTTAATTTTGTTTTCTTGTCGGATCGCTATGGCAAGGCCTTCCAATATCAGATTGAATGAAAGAGGGCACCCCTGTCTAGTTCCCCTAGTCAGCTTGAATGGGTCTGTTATGGTGTTATTAATTTGGAGTCTGGACGTTGGGTTTTTGTATATTATTCTGGTCCAGGTTAAAAACCTTTGCCCTATACCCATCTTTCTCATAATTTGAAATAAAAAACATCGGCTCCGCCCTATCAAAAGCCTTATCCGCTTTGGTAGATAGAACTATCGCTGGGGCCCTTGTAGTATGTAGGTAGTGTATGATATTTACCGCCTTTCTTATATTATCCATTCCCAGCCGCCCTGGGATGAATCCCACTTGATCTCTATGTATCAGGTGCCCCGCTATTGCTGCCAGGCGGTTGGCCAAACATTTAGTGAATATCTTATAGTCGCTATTCAGCAATGAAATAGGCCTGTAGCTCCCACAATTTTTTGGTTCCCTTCCTGTTTTGGGGATCACTACTATCCTGGATTCATAGAAGGAGAGCGGCAAGGATTCCTTCTTTAGGGCCTGATTAAAGATTTCTGTCAGTGGGGTTGCTAGCTTCTTAGCGAAACATTGATAAAATTCAGTTGGTAGCCCGTCTGGACCTACCACTTTATTATTAGGGAGGTGTTTTATAACCTCTACTACCTCCTCTGTGTCTATTGGGGCATCTAAAAATCTTTGCTGCGCTATATTTAGTTTTGGAATCTCATATTTTCCTAGAAAGCTGTTAATTTCACTTAGTTGGGGGTTGGTAGTACTATGTATCTCCTCATAGAACTTTTAAAATTATTTTTGTATTTCTCCCAGGTCTGTTGTTGGGGGGCCCTCTCACCTATTTATTTCCCTAATTATATGCTGAGTATTTGCTTTCTTAGTCAGGCGGGCCAGGATCCTGCCAGATTTATTATTTTGTTCAAAATGTTTAGCTCTGATTATTTTCAGCTTCCTTATTGTTTTATTTGATTCCTCCATATTTATAGCCTCTCTTATCTTTGCAGTTGCTTGTGGCCTCTTATTGATGGGTTTTGCTTCTGGTCGGCTTCAGCTATTATCAATTGCTGGTACAAATCTCTTAGAATTTCTCTATTTCTCTTTTTAACTGCTCCCCCCCACCAAAATTATGTTGCCCCTCATTACCGCTTTTGCCACCTCCCACAAGGTGTTCCATTAATTCACTGAGCCTCCATTTAATTCAAAGTACTCCTTGATACCTTGCTGTATCTGAGTACAGAAAAATTTATTTTGTAGAAGACCCCTGTCCATGTGCCAGGTACCTTTGTTCTTAACTGGCCCTCTTTGCCCCCAAGCAAAAATTGTGATTAGTCCCTGGTGATCCGATATAGTCTGGTGTCTAATATATGCCTTGCTACAGTTCTTGAGTGCTTCACTTAGAGTGAGTGAGTCTATTTTTGTGAATACCTTATGGTGCATCGAGTAGTACATGTACTCCCTCTGTGTATGGTTCAATTTCCTCAGACATCTATCAGTCCATGATTGGTGACCCATTGCCTGACTTTACTCTGCCACCCTTTTAACGGTTTGTTGCTAGAATGGTCCCTCCATGTTATCGGGGAGTTTAAGTCCCCCTGTATAAAGAGTTTACCCTCCAAATTTCCCTTTATTTCTTTTATGATTTTGTGTAGAAATGCCAGGGTCTCCTCATTGGGGGCATAGAGGTTTACCAGAGAGACATTCACTCCTTTTAATGTACCTGTAACCATCAGGAACCACCCCTCCCTGTCTTTAATTATTTTTTTCAGGTTGAAATCTATACCCGCCTTAACCCCAATCAAGACTCCTGCTTTCCAATCAAAACCTAGCTTTTTTATTTTTCCCCTCGTTTCTTTAGTCTGGGTTGCTGTGTCTTTTAGAAAAATTTCCAAGTCCTCGGGCTCAGTGAAAAATTTTCTCTTCACTCTCCACAAAATGCTCATCCTGGCTGGGAACATCAGTTGTGGTTGTAATTTCTTTTCATGTAGTATGGAAAATAACTTTCCCCATTTTCTCCTTTTGTATACTGTGGCTGCTGCGTAATCTAGGAAGATTCTGATCGCCTTTCCCTTGAATTCTAGGTTCTGCTTGCTCCTGGCCTGCCTTAGGATTTTTTCTTTCACCTGATATTCCAGGAACTTAACAATAATAGTGCGTGGATTATCTCTCTCCTTTGGGGCTTGTCTGGCTGTTCTGTGTGCCCGTTCCATTCTGGCCTGCTGTATGTCTGGATCCCCTGGGAAGAGTTCTTGCAGCAGTTCTTTTATCAATTGTCTGGCGTCTCCCTTTTCTAATCCCTCTGCTAAGATTTGAGTGTCTGGAGCGATTTTCCAGGTCCTCTGTTTTTTCCTCCAGAAAATCCACCTTCTCTTTCATTTTCCTGATCTGATCTTCATTCCCCAGGGAATGATCTTCTATGCTTGTTTTTCTGGTTTCTGCTGCCTCCATTCTTTTAGATAGTCCCTCCAGCTTTTTAATGTTAAGATCTGTTGCCACCTGCAATTTATTCACCTCTGTTGCCAATTTTTCCCTGGCTTGTGCCGCGGCCCCCAGATCCTGCCTCAGGCCTCTTATCAAATCTTTCAGCTCCCTGTTGGCTGCTACGTCAGTGCCTCCCTTCGTCTGGCTGATCGCGTCCGCCATTTTGCTTACCGGCCTGGGCAGTGAATGTTGCAGGGCCCTGTTTCTGTCCTGCAGGTAGAACCGCTCTATTTTTGGTTGGATGGTGGGTTTTCTTTTTCCCTGGTTTGTCCCCGGCATTTGTTGTTTATGGCTGCGGCACCCTGCGGCGCTGTGAAAGTGAGTTTGGTCGGGCCTGGGAGGGGAGCCCCGTTTCCCATGTTTGCTTAAGGCACGCACATGCTCAGTCTCCCCTTTTGACAGATTTTACCAACAGTGTAAGTATGAAATTTTCCTGTGATGAACAAAATACTGGTCCAGATTCTATAGAACCCAAGGTAAGGATCAGAGGTAGATGGTCACTATCCTGGGAAAAGCCCACCATAAAGTCTTTAATCAGGGGGATAACATCCAAGGAAATGGCAAAATAATCGCCCACGCTAGCACCTGCAGGGCCTACATATGTAAACTCACCCCTCTGGTCACTAAATCCTGAGCCATTGAGAACAATCAAAGCAGATTCTGTCAATAATTTGGCAAGCAATAAACCTGAACTATTAATGACCCTATCCTTGGAAACTCGGAGACCCAGGGGATTAACTTCTGTATTTAACTCACAATACGGGGTGAGAAAAGTGTCATCAGGGTCAATCTGGGCGTTAAAGTCCCCGGCTAGAATGATCATCCCCTTTGGATGTAAAGCAAACACCTCCTCCAATGCCTCCTGAACCACATGCCAAAAATTAGTGCTGTATGTCTTGGCATTGGCAGGAGGGATGTACACTGTTGCCAAAATTATTATAAAACCCACCATGTATAAAAGTAACTGCCGATTGAATACTGATCCCCATAGGTGACTTGAAAAAACAAGCCAAGCCCCCACTAGGCTGTCCCCTTGCAGCAGAGGAGACAGCTGGGACTTAGAAGGCTATATAATTTGGGAAATTTGGGTGGTCTTTAGCCCATGTCTCCTGAAGGAGAATAATATGAAAACCATTAAGGAAATTACTAGCATCTGGTCAACTCAAAAGACGCATCCACCCCGCTGCATTCCATGAACAAATCTTTAAGGACATTAGATCATGGCATTGAAAGTGTCAAGCTGCCAGCACACCCGCCCCTACCAAGGGGGCATCAGCTACAGGCTGCAGGGTACAGGGAGCTGGAACAGGCAGTTCTTCCCCTACACTAAAGTCGGTACTGGTAGGGCAAACCACCTTTTAAAATTATTATTTAGGTTTTATATTACCACAGAACAGACATACATATTTAACATACGAATATTGTCCTTTACAGAGCTAAATTGCCCTTTACCGCTCTAATTCTGACATATAGTTGAACGGTATTTATCTGTGAGATCTGTTCCAACTTAATAACCAGTCCCAGTTCCTTTGTGGAGAACCCCAACCGTCCACTTAACCACTGTATCTCTCCCTCCCTCCTTCCCACCGCCCCTTCCTCCTTCTTCCCCCCCGGCCTAATATATTTCTTTTAAGCAGGTTGAGTGTTTATATTTGTTCATTTTGATTTTCTGTGTCAACACTGTCCAACAAGATGAACATTTTGTATAAAAGCTGTCCAGATCGTCTTCCAGGCATGCCGTGATCCTTTCCATCGAGACGACATGCCACAGTCGTCGCAGCCAATTCAGTCTAGTAAGTCCCTTTGCATGTTTCCACGTTGAGGCTATAGTATGGACTCCTGCCAGGATCAAATTCCTCCACGTCCTCTTCTGCTGAGAGGTTAAAGTCTTTTCTGGATACAGTCCCAGCAGAGCGGTCTCAGGTCTAAAGGGCAGGGGAATCTCCAACAAGTCATTAATGATACTCCAATTTTTTCCCCAGAAATCCTCCACCTTTGGGTATCCCCACCAGCAGTGTAGGTAAGTCCCTCTTTCCCCACAGCCCCTCCAACAGGTCGGGGGATAGGTGGCTTTAATTTTATTTATTCCGTCTGGTGTACTATACCACCTCTGTATCAACTTGATCTGCGGCTCCTTTACCAACAAAAACCTGGAGCACCCCCACATGTGTTCCCAGATTGCCTTCATGTCCCCCTCTGTAATATCTATCATTAATTGATCCGACCATTTTGATATGTACCCTGCATCTGGAAAATGATGCAGGACTTTTGTTACCCTGTATAGGGTGGAGAAGATACCCTTTTGCCCAGTTTGATTAAGCAGGAGCTTTTCCAATCCTGTGGGGGCCCTAGTGAAACAGGGCTTATTCCTTGAGTTGTTCAGTGCACTGTACAACTTACAGTACATCCAGAAATTTATATTTTCCCCCTCCAGTTCAGTTTCCAATGTGTCTCTAGTTTTGAAAGTTTCCTGCACAAATAAGTGCATGGCTCTGGCTATCCCTTTCTTCTCCCACCTCTTCAATGTCTCCTTTTCTATTCTGCTCCAACTGGGCCCCACCTTCTCTAGTGGGGTGTAGGGTTTTTTACCTTGCACGATTTCTGCCTTTTTTTGGCAACTAAGCATGCCCCCATGGCTGCCCCTGCAAACGGGTGGTTCTTCTCCTCCTGTCCCCTTAACACCACTTTCCCGGTGCCCTTAAGTAAGTCTTTCACCTGGGGGATGCCTATGACTTCCAGCTCCAAATTTCTCCACTTTGGCTCTAAATCCCCATTATACCAGATTTTTATCATCTGGAGCGCTGAGGCCATGCCATATAATCTTAAATCTGGCAGATGACATCCCCCGCTCTCCAGCCCCATCTTCAGAATTGATCTATGGATTCATGGCCTTTCCTCCCCCCCGCCCCCAGATTATAAACCTCATTATCTTATCCATCTTCTGGTAAAATTATTTTGGGATAGACATTGGGATGGCTTGTATCGTGTACAGTATTTTTGGCAATAATTGCATCTTTATTATGTTTATTTTCCTCAACCAGGAACATCCTAGCCTGTGCCACGAATGCTGTTTATCTTGGAATTCCCTGATTAGAGGTAAGTAGTTTTTTTATATATAAATCCCTGGTGTTTTTAGTAAGCTGCATCCCTAAATATTTTATTTGATCTTTCTGTATATGGAATTGAGCCAAGGCTCCCAGCCTCTCCCCCCGCCCTGTTCTGATCCTGATTCAGGACCATAACTTGCATTTTCCTTGTGTTAATCTTGTATCCAAATAGGGTCCCAAATTCTGTTAGTGTTGCCATCAGCTCTGGAACTGAGGTTTGTATGTTAGTGATTGAGAGCAGCATATCATCTGCGTATACCATAGTCTTATGTTCTGTGTCATCACTAGTCCTTACCCCTGTAATTTTGTCATTTTGATTTATTGCCAAGATAAGTGGTTCTATCACTATATCAAACAAAAGAGGGGATAGTGGACATCCCTGTCTGGTACCTCTCTGCATCTGGAATACTGGGATCTGTTCCCCATTGATCACTATCTGCGCAGTTGGTCTCTTATATATACTTTTCACCCATTCCAGATAACCCCCGAGAAACCCATATTGGACAGTATAGCCATAAGAAACTCTTTTTCTAATCTATCAAAAACCTTGTTGGCATCCAAAGAGACCATAGCAGTGTGCTTCTTATCCTTATTAATTTTATATATCAGATTGACTGCCTTTCTGACATTGTTTATCCCCATTCTGCCCCCTATTAACCCGGTTTGATCCGGTCCTATGATACTTGTTATAATGCTTTGCAGTCTGTTAGCTAGGATTTTGGTGAAAATCTTTGCATCAGTGTTCAGTAATGCTATGGGTCTGAAGTCCCCACATTCCTTTCCCACTGCTTCAGATTTATGGCATAAAGTGATCATGGGCGTGTAGAATGTATCAGGCATTTCCTTGTTGTCTTTAATCTGATTAAACACTTTTGCTAACATTGGGATTATCAGTTCACCATACTCTTGGTAGAACTCTGGAATGAAGCCATCTGGGCCCGGTGTTTTATTTTTTGGTAAGTCTTTAATTACCCCCTTTAATTTCTTTTGTAGTGATGGGCTCATTAAGCATGTTCCTTTGTGCCTCTGATATTTTTGGTATTTTTAATTTATTCAAGTAACGATTTATTTCCTCCCTATTAGGGACGTCCGAGGTATATAGCGTCTTATAAAACTGCAAAAACTGCTCCTGCATCTCTTGCCCTGCCACATATTTCTGACCATCCGCCTGTAGGATCTGGGTTATCTGTGCCTTTTTTCTACGGTTTTTTATCATCCTAGATAGGATTCTATCTGCTTTGTTACTTTTCATATAATAGAATTGTTTGGTATATCGCAATTTTTTGACCACTGCCTCAGTTTCCATTGTGTCTATCAGTCCCCTAATCTCTACCCTTTCCTTGATCCCTTTCTTCGTGGGTTTATCTTTAAGAATGCCATCTAAATGTTTTCATCTGAGATATAGCTTATTTAACTCATTTTTTCTCTTTTTTCTATTCCAGGAATCCAGCTTTATATATCGGCCCCTTATGCATGCCTTGGCTGCCTCCCACAGTATCATTTGGGACACTTCCCCATTATCGTTCAACTGTTGCTAATGCAAAGAAAAAAAAGGCGGGGGTTCTCTTAGCGTTTGCCTGCTCACTCAACTTTAGCAAACAAAAAATAATTAAAGATCCGGAAGGCAGGTATCTGTTAGTACTACTAAGTCTTTTAAACTAACAAGACCCCAGCAGACCCTATATGCCTTTACAAAACGGAGCAAGCCCGTTTTCGCCCTGCCCCAGGTGGATGCCGCTGCGGCAGCCCTCGCCTGCCAATCTGTCTTCCCCGCCGAGGGCGACTTCTTACCAAAGGACCTTACAGACAAAGGTCTCGAGATTGGCCTTAAAAAGAGTTACGAAGCCATGGACAACATACTGCGTATGGCCACCACCACTTCCTACATGTCTAGAGCAGTGATGAAGTGGTTCAAAATGGGGAAGGACCCCAAGCTTTCTAAAGCACAATCCAGAAAGCTCGCCACTAACGTAACACTAGCCCAGGCTTTCCTGAAGGACTCCTCTATGGACATTCTAACATGGGCAGCCAAGGGAATGGCAGCCAATGTGGCAGCCAGGTGTAGACTATGGCTCCGCTCCTGGCGAGCTGACGCCCATGCCAAAAACCTGCTAGTGAACAGCACTTTCAAAGGAGGCAAGCTGTTCGGCACGGCACTAGACAAGGCCCTGACCGATGCTTCAAACAAGGACAAGAAGCATACACTAAACCAGGTCCAATCCACCAGAAATCCCTTTCGCCCCTTTTTTCATTTCCAACAGGGCCAAAAGCGCTATCAATACTCCGTGCAACCCTCCTGGAACGCAGCTAACCACAATCAATACCAGAGGGGCAGAGGAGCCAAGTTCAACAGACCACCGGCTCAGCACCAACAAAACCACCGCTCAGGATCACCGCCACGCCAGCAAGAATCCGGACTATACCACATCTTCCTGCCCCGCCTCTTGGAAGATTGGCACCCGTCTGCTAGAGTTTGCACCAAGGTGGGTCCAAGCCACTACAGACACATGGGTCATTCAGACTGTCTCGAGAGGGCTCTCAATCAAGACCAGATACAACCCACGGGATGTCTTCAGAATGTCCCCCCGCTCTCACAGTCCTCTCAAGCACTACAACATCCTAGCAGAAATCACCAGGCTCCACCACCTGGGGGCAATAGAGAGAGTGCCGTGGCACGAGCGTGGCCTTGGGGTCTATTCCATCTTCTTCCTGGTGTGAAAGAAGTCCGGTTCCTGGAGAGGAGTGCTCGATCTCAAGCGTCTCAACAGAGCACTACGCAGGCAACGCTTCAGGATGGAAACCCTCCAATCCATACCCCTAGTCCTTACCAAGGGTGACTGGATGGCATCCCTGGACCTGCAAGATGCATACCTCCATGTCCCCATCCTTCCGGTACCTAGGAAGTGGCTCAGATTCTGTTACGACGGCCAGCACTGGCAATACCGGGCCCTCCCCTTCGGACTGGGATCAGCGCCTCGCACCTTCACGAAGGTCGTCGTCCCCCTCATAGCGAATCTCAGACTGGAGGGGATAGCAGTCTACCCATACTTAGATGATCTACTCGTCAAAGCTCCATCTCTACAGCTGGCCCAGACACATCTCACCCAAACCAGGAAATACCTCGAGAGCCATGGCTTTATCATCAATACACACAAGAGCCATCTCACACTGGCTCAACGTCTCAAGCACCTGGGAGTGGTGTTTGACACCTGCCAAAACAGAGTGTTCGTCCCATTCCACCGGCAAATCAAGCTGCTGACTCTCATCTCAGCAATTCGAAACCGCCCGCAGGTGCCGCTTCTCACCCTGGCATCCCTCCTAGGACTGATGATATCGCTCTTACATCATCTCCAATGGGCTCACTTCCACTCTCGCCCGCTTCAGGCCCTTCTCAGGCCTTGGCAAGCAGCAATCATCAACAACAGTCCAGTGTCCATTCCTCTCAACCGCGCAGCACGCCAGTCATTACCTACAGTTCTCCTCCTACCTCTCCTACCACTCCTTTAATGTGTCTCTCTCCAACTCCGCCTCCTCCTCCTTCCCCCTCTCAGTTGGTGTTCCTCAAGGCTCTGTTCTTGGCCCTCTCCTCTTCTCGATCTATACCTCATCCTTAGGCAAACTCATTGCCTCCCATGGCTTCCAATACCACCTCTATGCTGATGACACTCAACTCTATCTCTCTACTCC
>QEPC01007499.1:5109840-5158309 GCA_003113815.1 Sphenodon punctatus | reverse complement strand
TAGGTAGGAATTTAGGATGTAAAGCAATATCTATTCTGTCTTGGAAAATAAATCTGCAAATATGGTTCTGAGATTATTATGGCTGCTATTTCACTAACTCTTCTTAATGAAGTTATTGCTAACAGGAATACTGTCTTTAAACCCGCACCCCATAACCAGTTCATTTGCACCCCCCATATAATCAATTCATGCTGCCCCAGGGGCGCAAATTAATGGTTATGGGTGGGGGGCAGTGTGAATTGATGATATGGGGGCAGGGACACAAATGAACTGGTTATAGGGTGGGAGCAGCGTGAATTGATTATGGGGGCACAACTGAACTGGTTATATATGTCTCTTTTCATCCCATAATGTGCTTAGTAGGCTAGCTGCATTTTGGGTGTCTTGTGTGTTTGATAGCAGCACCTCTGGACCGGTCGCACCACGTGCATGCACAAGGCACAGGAGGCATTGGCAGCAAGAAGCAACAGGCCCTGGAGGCCAGGCTGGCTAAGCTCACCCCCTCCCCTAGTAAGGCAGTGGATGCAGACAGTCTCTCTGTGCCTGCCTCACTGCTTGCCCGGCTGCCCCTGCAGCGGAACCACTCCTAGCTGGGGAGGTGTGGAGGGAAAGCATTGGGAGGCCATGCTTGTCTATGGCCGCTCGACTGAGCACCAGGTAAGGCAGCCAAGGGGTGGCAAGCCAGGGGGCGGGGAGAAGCCATGCTGCTCCATGGCTTCTCAGAGGGGTGGAGAATGGGAATCCTTCCTGTCCAGAGGGAGTAAACGTTATGTAAATTTACACATTTGCATAATTGGGTGGGGCCTAATTATGCAAATTAGACCCCGCACCAAGACTTCGCGCATGGCCTCACATGGGGCCGGCCCTGGCTGCCATGCACTCCCCCTGCCATGGACCATAGGAGAGAGGGAAGTGCACCGAGCTGGCTTTTTGAAATTGAAGAACAGGCAGGATTCTGCAAAGGGAAATCTACCCAGGACCATTTGCTTTGTCCTTTCTCATTTGGTTGAAAAATTTAGGTGGAAAAAACAGAAGCTGTTTGTGGCATTAATTGATTTTTCATCCGCTTTTGACAGGATTAACAGAGATAGGCTTTGGTTAAAACTGTTGGCACTTCAGATTTACAGAAGATTGTTGCTCCTGATTAGGTCTCTCTATTCTAACACCAATGTACACGTTTGATTAGACTGGAGAGAGGTCCTTTTGGACCCAATTCCTATTACATCAGGTGTAAGACAGGGCTGCCTTTTAGCCCCTACCCTCGTTAACATCTATGTCAATGTCTTGACAGACCATCTGTGGGACAAAGCAGAGTATATTATGCCTAAGATAGGTGGGCAGAAACTTCCAATTTTAATGTATCCCAATGATACAATTCTCCTTTCGACCTCTCGAATAGGGCTTCACCAGCTTCTATCAGATTTTGGGACCTGTGTAGGGCAGAAGAGCTACTCATCAACCATGACAAGTCTAAGATTATGGTGTTTGCCCCCTCTTTTAAAGACTATACCTGGTGACTTAGTAACCATCGTGTACAGCAGGTTAAATATTTAAGCATTGTGTTCTCTTCCACTGGTTTCTGGGGGCTTCATGTTAAATTTGCCAGACAAATTGCAGCAGTTTCTGAGCATGCCCTGGTTGGATTTTGTAATCTAAAAGGGGGTAGTCTGGTCTCTCTGGCTAAAAGGGTTTTTGAGAAGAAGGTGGTCCCCCAGATTTGATTTGGTGGAGGGGGCCTCTACGCTACATTAGAGGTCATCCAGAATATCTGGTTGAGAAGATCCCTATGTGTCCCTCTGGGGATGTTAGCCACCATTTTGCATCTAGAGGTTGGCATTAGGTCGCTAACCTCTAAAAGCATATGGCTTCTTCTCTCCTATTGGCTGAAAGTTCTTCATTCTCCCCCAGCTTCTTTATTATGGCTTTTCCTGAAAGAAAAATTGGATCTGGGTGGTTTTGGTAAGAATGCCTGGAAGAGGCATATTATCTGTTCTCTTAATAGGCTCGGGTTTTCATGGGATGCTAAGGTGGCTCTCCCTCTGAGGGAGACCTGACGATTGTCTGCTCTGAGGGAGGCCAGATGATTGTCCATGCCATTGGGGCGACCTTTTCTCATTGCTCTAGATCGACCAATTACTCTGTGGCCTTTCTTGCCATCCAACGTTGGATAGAAGCGATCTCTTTGCAATTTGGATCCTCACAGCTGGAGGGTTACAACTGGTCTTGCTCCAGGTTTGAACTCCATGGCACGATGTACTCAGCTGGCAACTTGGCTGCCAGATTGGATGGCATACACTACAAGAAGCTGAGGCAGCTGTCCCCTCCTGATCTTGGCCAGCTGTTGTGCCTTTCCAATACGGTTCCTATTCCCAAACCTGGCTCTGATCCTTGGAACCCGACTTTTCGGCCAATAGCGTTGATGTGTGTTGCATCTGTAAGGTGTTGAAGTGCGTAGTCAACACCCGCTTGGTTTGGTTCTTGGAGATGAATGATCTGTTCACCAACACCCAGTGTGGCCTCAAGTTCACTTTTCTGCTACTACTCCATCTCAGTTTCTGCACTCTGTAACGCTGCCAGAGTAGTACCGGCAGCTTTACCGTGAGCATCGTTCAGGCTACTTTTGTTCTGCAGTCCTCTTTATGTACAGCTCCAAGTTTGGGGACATTGTGTGGGCGTCTTATGGTCTACACAGTCTGTCGCATTGCCTGCTGACTCCCTCGGGAGCATTCCATCATTATTGCAGAGCTCCTTGCTATTTTTCTTGCTTTGCAATTTGTGTTCGCCAAGCAGCTGGTGCAACCCATGAACTTTTCAGACTCTGAGTTCCTTGAAGGCCCTTTGTTTTAACCTGCACCCGTTGGCTGCTGTGATCTGATTGCAGCTGTAGTACCTCTGGTCCCAGGGCACCCATGTGCTCTTTCTGCTGGATTACCGGGCACACAGGGATCAGAGGCAATGAGTGGACTGATGTGGCTGCTTGGTCGGCTAACTGCCCGACCTTGCAGTGGTTCCTTTTAGTGATTTTATTCCCATTTTTAAAGTCCCACTTCATGACATGTTGATAGTCATTTGGGACAAGTGACAGATGGCTAAGTTGCATGATGTGAAGCCTGTGATCCAGCTGTGGCAGAGGCCTTACCATCAAAAGGAAGTGTTCCTGGCCAGATTGTGTCTTGGCCATGGGCTGGGCACATGGGCAGACTGCTTCTGGTGGAGACTGCACCCCTGTGTGGCCCCTCCAATGTGCCTTTAATGGCCTGCCATGTTCTGCTTATCCATCCCCACTTTGCTGCTGCATGGCGTGTGTTTTTATGGAGCCAACCACACCTCGCTGAACCTGTCCGCATGCCGTTTTTAAGCAACGAGGCTAATTTTACTGCACTTTTTACTTCAGGCATGTCTAGTTTTAGCATGTTTTAAGTCTTGCTGTGGGTTTTCCCCCTTTTAAAAATATTTAGTGGATTGACAAGGCAGAATAAGTCAGTTCAATAAATTAAAATTCAATTCTTTTTTTTTAATCCTTTGCTCTTCACCGTGTTTGGTGAAATATTTCATTTATTTATTTATTTATTTATACACAAATGTGTAGCCCGCACCCTCCTGCACACAGGCAGCTTGGGGCGGCGCACAACATAAAACCAACAAATACATAAAATATACATAATAAAATTCAGCAGCAGCTAAGGCAAATAAAACCCCTCCCCCTCCCCAAAGACCTGACGGAACAACCAGGTCTTACATCTATGGAAAGAGGGGAGGTCCAGGGACAGATGGGCCTCCAACGGGAGAGAGTTCCATAGCCGAGGTGCGGCCACCCAGAACGCCTTCTCTGCCGTTGCCTCCCGGCATACGCGGGGGACTTCAAGTTGGGCACCCCCGGCCGACTGCAAAGGCCGTGAAATGACCCGAGGCCTGAGGCAGTCTCGCAGGTAATATGGGCTGACAGCTGCTGTGCCATTAACTGCTCTATCACACACACACCCCCAAACATGCTTACTCTTTAGGTGTTTTTAGATAAGCGCCTCCCCACCTATCATGCAGGTTGCAGGGCCGCATTGGTGCCCTATGCCGCCCCGCAACAGGCATGATGGGTGGGGAGGCGCTTGTCTAAAAACACCCTTAATCTTGATTAGTGGTGTTTTGGATTCATTTTCAGGCTGTCGACAAGTAAGAGGATAGTAAGCAAGGTTCTTCCTAGGTTCTTTTATTTTCAAGACTATTCTTTAAAAAAAAAAAAAAACAGGGGAAAAACTAGATAAAAGGCCAGTTCTTACAAGCTCAAATAGCCCCTAATCAGGGGCTATTTGTGTGAAGTAGAAATGCAGGCCCTATCCAAAGGTAGGTACAGCATAACCATAACATACAAAAACACGCCTTTGGTTACTATTACCACTTTCAAAAGCTTGATTTGTACCTGTTGGCTTAACTTTCTTTACTTTCTGAACACTGGTTTCTTCCCACTAGGGAAAAAAGAGAAAAAAGAGTAGCACACAAAACAAACAGTGCACAAAAGAATGCTACTATAACTGTAAAAAACTTTTAATGTAAATATATAAAAAAAGCATGCTCCCAATATTATGCAATCAAGAACCCATACAACCAACGCATTTTGGGTCTCAAGCCTTCATCAGGGGGACATAAAGAATGTGAAATACATTAAACAAAATTTACAATAGGGTCTGACAACTTTGGAAGTAGCCTCGAAGTGTTCGCATGGGGCGCATTCACCATGGCTAGGGTAGCTTTACACTCTGCAGTGCCTGGGGTGATGGGGGGATTGTTTTGCGTAAAATGACCTCCCAAGGAAACCTAAATCCTAATGATTTTTTCTCATGGATGGCGCTTCTCTCTTGAAAAGGAGGAAGGGGCGCTTCCAGCCTTCAGCACAGCGATTGCTGGAAGAACCCCACCACATGCGGATGTAGATGTGTTCATTTCGGCAAGTTTTCCCTTCGGCTGCATTTGTGCCGGCTCCCAAATTCCCTCCCGTTGCTGGTGTTTTGCGGGGGGGGGCTCATTGCCGGAGGCGCCAAGTGCTGGGAGGGCGGGTAGAATTGCTTCCTCGCTCCCCGGCCGGGCCGGGGCGGCGCTGTGCGGCGCGGGCGCCTGGCCAGACAAAGGGAGCCGGGGCTGAGCACGGCACAGCTTGGGGTGCCTCTCCCTCGAACTCCCCTTCAGGCGCCCGGAGCGGGGGCGACATGGAGGCGGGAACGGCCCCGGGCGGGGAGCGTGACTGAGGGAAAGTGAAAGCGGAGGCGGCTGCCGGGTGAGCTGTGTGTACGGAGCGCAGAGCGCTGCCTGCCCCGGCCGGGCCATGGCCATCGCCCACATCGCCACCGAGTACGTCTTCTCGGACTTCTTGCTGAAGGAGCCCTCGGAGAGCAAGTACAAGGGGCTGAGGCTGGAGCTGGCGGTGGACAAGATCGTCACCTGCATCGCCGTGGGGCTGCCCCTGCTCCTCATCTCGCTGGCCTTCGCGCAGGAGATCTCCCTAGGTAACAGCGGGAGCGTATCCCCCCCCCCCCAGCCCCATGGACCAGGCTCTGCCCTCCTGGCAATCCTGTCCCAGCTCTCCCTCCCCCGACCCGCTTTTCTCTCTCAGCCCAGCCCTTCGCCTTGTATTATTTCTCTGCCTTTCGATATTTGTATCGCTGGGCATGTCCGCATCGGTGCACAAAGCCCAGTTGCGTAGCGCCGAGTGCTTCCCTAGGAAAGAGCCCAGGAAGCTTTTACAGCCTCGTGTGTCTCTTGGCAGCTCCAGATCTCTCCATGCATCCTCTGTCTACTCTATGGAAGAGGGAGTAGAGAAGTGATCTTTCTGTTGCCACCTCCCGATATCATAGAATCTCAGCTATCTGTCCAGCCATCCTTCCCTAAATGTACCTCATTCATTTTATAAACTCTCCTCCTTGACAAAGATGGAACAAAAGAAAAATCAAAACTGGGGTTCCCAGTTTTGGCTCCCAGTAATAACTGAATTCATTATTGTTTGTATTAAGCCTTGAGTTACTTATTTCCAATATTCTAGTCGGTGATCGTAGCAGGTTTGAGACAAAGACCCTGTCTTCTTTTGTGTCGTCACACTGAGGCCATTGTTGGTGCTTAAGGTGGGGGGGCAGTTTCTTTGTTGCAGACTGCAGTCCTGAAACCACTTACTCTGGAGTAGTCTCACTGATTTAAATAGGGCTACTCTGAATTAAGGCTGGCTGGAGGAATGTGGTTTAAAGGGATCGCCATACTGGTCAGGAAGTATAGGACATAAATGTATTTGAGTAATCAAAGCTAATCGTTTTGCACATACATGCTAGCTGCACTGTCAGTAAATGGTGGCTGGTTACAGATTTAGTGCATTTCAAGTCTGGCACATAATAAATGCTATTTTAAAGGGTGGGGTAAAATTTTGCAATCTTAACACCCAAAGTTCCTTATTCTAGATTTACAGTTTTAGTCAAAAGCATATTAAATTTGCACTGGTCTGTAGCCTTATCTCTATCCACCTACAAATTCCTGTGGACATCAGTGCTAGTTCCAGGTGTGGAACAGTGGTAGGATATGGTCCAGGGTTTGCCCACTGACCAAGTACATGGGGACTAATTGTGTGCAAGCTCCATCTTGCCATATACCCATGGCTGATTCAGTAGATGACAGTCCTTGCAGCATTCTGTGATAGTCCATCATTAGCTCTCTTCAGCCACAAGAACTTGTTTATACTTGAAAAATAATATATGTATGATACCTTTTGAATGCTTCCCATCTGACTTTGAAGCTAATACAGTACACTTCACCCTTATCTCTGCATCTTGTTGCTTTTATGGTCTGTTATCAACAGCAAAGTTCTTTCAAGCAAAGTTCAGTACAGCATGATAAAATAAACCTCACCCTTCTTTTTATAACATTCTTGCAGCTCTTGATCCCACAGATGTTATAGCATTACTTCCTTCAGTCAAAAAGAAAACTGCAGAGGCATTCAAATCAATTGGAATACTACCGTGTCGTCTACTAAGGGCACACTCTCCATCCATTAATATCCATTGCTGAGCTCCCATCGACTTCAGGACTGTGTGCCCTACGTGTTTCTAATGTTTGACCTACTGAATAGTATAAGATTATGAATGGTGCAGAGAAAGTGATTAGGGAGATGTTATTTAACCATTCTCATATTCTCCCCAGGAACTAGGAGAGAGGGGAGTTGAAATTAACAGGCAGTAGGTTTAAAACAAAAAAGGAAGTACTTCTGACCTGTGGAACTCTTTGACATGTGATGCAGTGAAGGCCAATAGTATACCTGGGTTTTTTAAAAAAAGATTAGACAAATTCAGGGAGGACAGGAACATCAATGGCTCTTAGGCAGCATGATCAGGACATGCAACATAATGCTAAGCTAGTGGCCCCAAACATTTCTTTGTGACCCCATTTTGACACTTAAATATAATCCTGTGACCCCAGACAACAGCAAAGGCATGGAAAGCATATGAAGTCAGAAAGGACTGTGGCACAGATGGTGTGACTGCACTTGGGATCATGACTTACAGTTTGGGAACCTCTGTTCTAAGCGTTTGACTGACAGAAACTGGGAGTGAATAAGAGGAATAGTTCACTCCGTATATGCCCTTTTTTGTACACCTCTGCAGCATCTGGAACTGACCACTGTCAGAGACAGGATACTAGGTTAAGTGGATCATTAACCTGACCCAGGACATCTTATGAAGACCAAATTGCCCTGGATGGGGGCTGCTGCAGAGCTGTCCCACTAAAACAAGCACTCATGAAAGGTTTAAGACTCGTGAGGAAATATAATTTGTGTCTGCACAGAGAGCATGTACATGTGTCTGGCCCTACTTGACTGAGGGCATTTTCCTTGCTTGAGTACACAAGGTGTCAGGTGCACTCTGTTAAGTGCAGGGGCTGTTGTTGTGGCTGGTCTTTGACAGGACACAGAGAAGGGGCAATTCTCATGTACAAACTTAACATACTGTGATAAGGGCAGGTCACAGTGGAATCTTATATTAAACTCAAAGCTGGACAAATTTGCTGCCTAATCCTGCAAACCTTTCTGGACATGAGTAATTTTACTCTCATGAATATTTTGCACATTTGCTGCTGTCTGAGGGTCATAGAGTTATATTTATATCTCAAAATGGGGCAATACAATCAAAAAGTCTGGGAGCTGCTGGCTTTCAGCACTAAACTCTGTCTGTAGGGTTTGGCGGATTGATTCCCTATGTGGGCACAAAACAGAACCTTCCAGAAATTGTCAATAAAGGAATTGGTGTTGGGAGGACGTATTTCTTGTAAAATAATTGGACAAGCATATTTCACAAATCAGGGTAAGATTCAACCATCATTCCATCAGGGGAATCCCCATTGAAATCAGTGGGACCCTGGTGTGTGAATGAGTCACTGCAAGGAGTATGTTCCTCCCTCACAGCGGCCAAGTTCCAAGTACCTCTTGCAGCTTTCCCTCTGGTCTAACAGAGGGCAGATGAAAGGTCTAACGTATACACACAGTGGCTTAGAAATGTGCTTTTCTGGTCCATTTGTTACTACACCCCTTTCCTTGAGAACCTTCTTTTTCTTCATCCTCTGGTTTTTAACAGCAGATACTTTTAATTTCTGTTAGCTTCAAGGGGCTTTCCAAGCCTGACAGATGATAGTGACTCTGCATCCAGAGTATGTCCCTTCAGCATTACAAAATGTATTACACATCATTATGTTATCCGCATTGGTAATTTCATAGCACGCAAGTGCTTCAAAATAATTATGTCTGTGTGTTATAAAAGCAATTTTTGTGAATGGAAGGTAATTGGGACGATACAGTGGCATTCTCAAAGCAGTTACAATTATGCTGGACATGGGATTCATGATACTTTTTTCTCCTACGATTCCAAAGACTCACTATTCCAATTTACAGATGATGAAACTGAGGCATCGAAGGTGCTTTCTGGCATGACATAACGTGGCCCGCTTGTGTCCGGGAAAAACTCTGGGATGCAAATGATGCGCGGCTTTTGCCACATGGGAAAAGTGAAGCTGCACAGCTTTGGTGCCAGTCATGCGCGTCGATTCTCCAGCTCTGGATCTGAATACATTGATCATATGAATCATGGCGTGCGTGCAGACTGATTCTAACAGGCCGCTCCCAGTGCGGTTACTGTGGCAGCCGCCATGCATCCCCCCTGTCGCAGGCCATGGGGGAGGGGGAAGCACGTCAGGCTGGCCTTTGAAATTGACACGACTCTGGCGTGTGAGCTGGGAAACCGGGACTTGCAGCTAGTTCCTGTGACTTGCAATGGCTGTGTCCCTCTCCCACAGTGCCTGTGAGCGGCCGACCAGTCTGCTGCCAGCAGTGCAGTGTGGGTGGCCGTGACTGAGTGCGGTGTGGCTCGTGGGAGAGCACATTCCCCCGCTCCGCTTTCAGACGGGCGGTCAGATCGATGAGTGGCTCCTGCGTGCCCACGCGCGGTAGCATCTCGTTTGAAAAGACCCGAAGTCTGGAATCACACGTTGGGGGGAGGAGAAGGAAGCAAGTCTAGGAGTAACTTGTTATAAACATTTTAAGAAATTGTCATATGTTTTTGGATTTTAGTTGTGTCCCACCCTCAGTGACCTACGTTTGGTATCTTGGAATGCAAGGAACTCATTAATGAGGCCAGCATCTTGTGATTTCTGAGAAGGCCAGAAGCTATAATTAAATTTGACACAATTGGAATAATGTGTGTAAGCTATTGCAGCTGCCAACTGAAAATGCTGCGGGGGGAAACTCTTTCAAAATGAATGTGAGTTCTGACAGGCACAGTACATGTGGCTAATGGATTGAGGTGTTTGGCCCATCTTATGTGCAACAGAGTAGGATTAATATATATTGAAAAACAACGCCCTAGGTCTTACACTGTGGTGAGTTAGAGCATCACTGACTAGCCCTGTGCCCACAGGGATGTGTCAGGATCTGTAAGAATCAAACCTGGGTCAGCTGTGTCCCAAAGGAGGGGGGCAGAGTGTGGGAGTATGACCCTTTGGCCCAGTTCACAGGCACTATTGTAAGCCGCCTCACGCCCTGAGCTGCCCTGGGCAGGAGGGGCGGGGTAGAAGTTATAAAATACCTTGTGCGGATTCAACATGTTAGTTCTTGACAGGATGTGACTGCTCCCATGCTGAATTACCTGCAGAGAAACATTTAGAATGATAGAATAAGATTGGAAGGGACCTCAAGAGTCATCTAGTCCAGCTCCTTGCACCAAAGCAGGATATCCTCTGCCTACAGCAGGGATGGGGAACCTTTTCCCTCCTGGGAGCCACTTTGAAAATGAGTAGAAGCCCTGAGGGCCGCATGGAATTTGGGGGTGGGGGTGGTTAAGGGATGCACTCAGGAGAAGGAATCTCTAGATATGGGTATCTATGCTATGGATCCCTATCTCTGTGCGCATGGCCTCATTTCTGCTCCCTTTCCCTGAGCTCAGTTTTTCAGTGTCATGGGGTAAGAACTGGAAAGGGAGGGTCCACATAACTATCCAGGGGCTGCATTTGGTCCCCAAGCCTGAGGTTCCCCACCCCTGACCTACAGTACAGCTAGTTTTCAACATGGCTAGTTTTCAATTTGCACTTCATTGGCTTGGCTCATCATTGGCTTTATAAAACATACTAAATCATAACTTGCACAGGCTCAGAAGGAAATCAAATCTTTTATCTTAACTGCTGCCTATGGATGAGTGTTTTTAAAAGGAGAGAAAAACTGCATAACCATGAATATGACTTCCTGCAGCATCTGAGGCTTTTGCTGGAACTCTGGCAGGGAAATAACGACGTGTGCTTGCAGGAATGTGACCACAGCTCATGAAATAAGGCTTGGGGCTTATTCAAGTCGGTATCAAAACTCCAAATAACCTCCTCCGGGTAAGATCAGGATCAAGCCTATCCTCTTCCTCCTCCTCCTCCTCCTCCTCCTCTTTCTATATTTCAGGCCCCAATCACCATCGCAGTGTCACTGTCCTGAACAGACCCGTTGTATGGGACACTTCCCGCCCTGAAGAGTACACAGTCTAAATAGATAGAAGTATAGAGACTGCATGAAACCAAAACGGAATAAAACCCATGGCTCTCGGCTCAGGGCTCTACTCACTAAATCAGGGCCGGGGAACCTCAAGCCCAGGGGCCAGCTGCAGCCCATAACTAGTTTTTATTTAGCCCCTTTCTAGTTCCTGGATTTGGTCCAGTCCCTTCTCTCAAGCACTCCTCAGGGTAAGGAAGGGGAGATGAGGGCATACGCACAAGGACAGGGGACAGATCCATGGCATGGATCCAGGATCAGGACCCTTGTCTTCCACAGTGTACCCCTTAAGCACCCCCAACTTTTCCGCTGTCATCAGAGCTTATACCAATATTCAGAGTGGCCCCTAGGAGGGAAAAGGTTCCCCACCCCTACACTAAATAATGCTGCCTCTCCAGCTAACACCTGGCAGTGCTACCACTACACAGATTATTATCATCGTAGTGTTTAGTCACTGCAAGCCTTTCCTCTTTTTTGGCATCTGTATATATACTTGAATCTCATGCCTTCAAGGAATTTCTGATCTTGCATATGAAATCATACCCATGATGATCTTAGTCTGAATGTGATTTTTAGATGATGTTTGTGGTTTTCCATTCTCTCCTACATTTAGCTGTCACTTATAGCATACTGCAGCTGTCTCTTGTATTCTTTCTTTAGCATAAACTTGCACGTGATATGTCTGCTTCAATGGCTTTAGCTTCCCTCTTGAGAAAGACACCACTATATAATAAAAAGCAGTAAGCATTTTACTCCACCAGCTGTGTTGTTAGAGCTTTGCTCCTGTCAGTACATAACTCCTTTCCTGCATAAGGATAAATGATCAATGTACCGCTCTTGCTCTTCTCCTTAGCATGCTGTAAGCAAGATCATTTCAATTTGTCCTCTCCAACATTTGTTTCATCGACCTTCCTGCTGACTTGTTTCATATGCTAATAAAGTTTTCATACTGTTTTTGGGCAGGGTTTGCTTTTTCAGACTTGTTCTCATGAGCAAGAATTGTTACTCCAAAAGAGTAACTCCCTCCACCTCTGTTCTCGTGAGCAGAGGGAACCAGGGGTTAAGTAGCTCTTAACTCTCCCGTTATCTCCCTGATTGGGAACGTGCAGAGAACGGAGAGCTGGAGTAACAAGCAATCAGAGAAGCTGTAAAGGAAACAAAAGCAGGCAGTGGTGATGTTTTCTGGGATTAGAGATGACTCCGGCAGCCAGGGATGGAATTATTTTCCTGTACAGCAGATCGGCCTTCTCAGAATAAGAACTTTCCTCCCCATTTTAACCCAAATTTCCCATTCACTATCCAGACACATCACACCCATGTTTCTTGGTATTGTCCATGCATATGGGTTTGGTCTGGATCATTGAAGTCAATGGCAATTTTGCTATTTCACCAGTGGAATCCAGCGTAGGGCTGGATTTTGAAAACCGCTCGGAACTCATCATCAAACCTAAAATTTCAAAAGAGCTGGTCCACCATTTCCCCCTCTATGCTGAGTTCTTCTGAAAATCTGGAGAGAGGTATCCTAGTGGGAGCTGCACTTTTGAACATTAGTCTCTTATTTCAGTTCTTAAACAGGAGCAACTCTTGTCAAAGGTCTGTCTAGAAGACAAGCCCCTTTTGATTTTGGAAGAACAAAACTCGTGTGACAGCTCTGTTTAAATCCTTTGTAAATGTGATAAATAAGTTACTGTTTTCATAAAGGAGTCCTGTGACAGATCAGATTACACCATCCAAGTCATTGCAGCTTTAGCAATAATCACAACTGTGATTCAGAATGAAGCTTTTTGTTCAGAGGAGAGATGGATCCCCTAACCTTTGTTTCATAACAATTTAGGATCTGAATTAATTTAGTTCTTGTATAACAAGGGGATTCTTCAGCACAGACAAAACTAGGCTTGTAGATACAAGCAAAGCCCATGAAGTACTCCAGCAAATATTGTGTGTTCCTGTAAAGCAGTGCAGAGGGGTCATTTGAAGCACTCATTAAACAGGGGGTGAGGGAATATAGCCATAAAAATAATAGCAATGATTCAAATGCTCTGTGAGCAGGAGGGGGAGGGATAGAAGAATATTTAATAAATAAATTATTCCTACGGGCCAGTCTCTGGCATGTCTGCCCCCCCGCAGGGTGTGGAACCGGTTCATTTGGTTCACCCCCGGAGACTTATGGAACCAGAGCAGTTCCGGAATGCTCTGGGGGATATACCTTCTGACCTTGACGGCTGATCGCTCGATAACCTCATTACTTTCTGGAACACCTTATTAGCCAAGGCCATCAACCAGACGGCCTGCAGGCGTCCACTCCCCAAGCATAGGTGACGCAGGGCCCCGTAGTTCACGGAAGACCTGCTTCAGCTGAAGCAGGTGGCGCCGCACTCGTGCTGAAGCCGACCGATTGCAGCATAGAGCTGTGCTAAAAGCCTTTGCCATGGCTTTGCGGGCAGCAAAGAGGAGGTTCTTTGCTACCATCATAGCATCCGCAAAGTCTCGTCCGGCTGAGCTTTTTCAGGTGGTGAAGGGACTGGTCAGTCCGGCCTCTCCACCTGGAACTGGAATCTTTCACTGCTCGCTGTGACATGTTTATTGAGTATTTTGCTGATAAAATCAATCGTATCTACAATGACTTCGTCCCTGCGCTTGATGTGGTGGATGTACCCGAAGTTATGGAAGCCCCGTCTGGTCCGATTTTGTGAGATCAGTTTCAGCAGGTGTCTCCCATGGATGCAGTGGAGATGCTGGGGGCTGGGAGGGCCACAATCTGTGAACTGGACCCGTGCCCATCCTGGCTGGTGAAAGCCAGCCAGGAGATGTTGGGGCCATTGCTGGCAAGTGTTGTCAATGCCTCCCTTGTGGAGGACAAGGTCGCAGGGTACCTGAAGGAGGCTGTGGTACGACCTTTGCTCAAGAAGCCATCCCTTGACATTGACTCCCTTGCCGGTTATTTGCCAGTCTCTAACCTTCCCTTTTTAGGGAAGGTTATTGAATGGGTGGTTGCCCAGCAGCTCCAGGAGCATCTTCCTGGATTCCTCGCAGTCAGGCTTTCATCCGGGTTATGGCACTGAGGCTGCGCTTGCGGCCTTGGTCGACAATCTGTACTGGGAGTTGGACTGAGGCCAGTCCACTGTTAATTATTTTGTTAGATCTGTCAGTGACTTTTGACCCAGTTGACTGAGATGCTGATGACTCGCCTGCGGAACTGTGCTGGGGTGGGCGGAACTGTTCTTGAATGGTTTTGCTCTTTCCTGGCTGGTAGAACTCAGCGTGTGGTTCTGGGGGATTTTACATCATCCCCCCCTGGGATCTCACGTGTGGAGTTCCGCAGGGTTCCATTCTGTCCCCTCTCCTGTTCAACGTGTACATGCAGCCCTTGGGCGAGATAGTGAGAGGGTTTGAGGTTTACCTCTCTTTTTTATCTGACCCAGACCCGGCAGTCTGGGTGTTTACCCGGTGTCTTGCTGTGGTGGGGGATTGGATGAGGATGAGCCGTCTGAAACTGAATTCTGATAAGATGGAGGTGATGTTGATGGGAAAGGGCAAGGGAGTGGAGGCCCCCATCTATGGGGTGTATCCCTCCTTGGTCCCTCAGGTTTGGAGTTTGGGAGTGCTCCTTGGTGCACAGCTCCGCCTGGATGCCCAGGTGGCAGCTGTGGCGGAGTGCTTTTTGTAAGTTACATCTGGTTCATCATCTTCGGCTGTATATCTCAGGCTCTGATCTGGCCACTGTCATCCATGCATTCATCACTTCGAGATTGGACTACTGCAATGCACTCTACGTGGGACTACCCTTGGTGACGACCCGGAAACTGCAGCTGGTGCAGAATGCGGCGGCCCAGCTCCTGATGGGAGGTGCTCCGTTCTCTACACTGGCTATCTGTAGTCTTCTGGGCCTGATTCAAGGTGTTAGTTATTACCTTTAAGGCCCTATACGGCCTGGGCCCCACGTACCTGCAGAACCACCTCACCCTTCGTGTCCTGGATCGGCCCCTGCGATTGGCTGGGAGTGCCCTCTTGGAGGTCCCCAGAGTCTTCCAAGTGGTGACATTTGGGAGGGCGTTCTTGGTGGCTGCGCCATGACTGTGGAACTCCCTCCCAGTGAAGATTAGACTCTCTCTGGATCTCCCTTTCTCCCACAGTCAATGCAAAACCTGGCTGTTTCGCCAGGCGTTTGTTTGGTGAGGGAGACCGGGGGGGTGGGGCGGAGGTAGTGAGTTTTGGTTGGACCTCGCTTGATGGGTTTTTTTAAAATTGTTTTTATATTGTATTTTGCATTTTTATATTATGTTTTTGTTGTCTTTTGTACACCTCCCCAAGCGCACCATTTGGCAGAAGGGGGTGGGTTATAAATTTTGAATAAACTAAACTAAATAGAAGTGACATCTAGCAGGGCTTGCCAAGCTCTCTAATACCAATGCAAAGCATACCCTGCCAGTCGCCCCAGCCAATAAATCTTACGGGGCGACATGTTTTTCAGCTAAGATGTTGGGTGCTTTTATGCAAGAGACCCTAGAGGGATCAGTAAGGAAGCCTGCCTGCCTGCCAGGCTGGGCTGCAGGCCTTTTTAGCTGGTGTAGGGTGCAGTGTTTTTTGGATGTTTAGTACTGATGCTAATACTTATTCCCAGAAATGGCTTTGTTTTTCTGGAAACAATCACAGTAACAAAGAAAGTAGCATCCCCAGCCTGTTTAGTCAAAATGGGGATTGTTTTAATAGTTTATACCAGGAGCAGCGAACCTCAGACCCGAGGGTCAGACATGGCCTATGGCTATTTTTTGTTTAGCTTCTTCCCAGTTCCTAGATCTGGCCCTTGGATCCAGTTTCTACACCCAAGCACTGAAAAGCAGAGCTCTGGGTAAGGAAGCAGAGATAGAGCCATGCACACAAGGACAGATCCATGATCTGGACTCTTCCTGGTTATTCAGACACCCACCCACCCACTGTCCCAACTTCTGTGCAGCCCTCGGAGATTGTACTAATTTTTAGAGCTGCCCCTGGGAGGGAAAAGTTCCCCGGCTCCAGTGTATACAACATGCCTGATCAAATTCTTCTTCCAGTGTGGCCTGCTGCAGGAAAACTTAGGAGGTGAATGAAGTTGGGACAGGTGACAATTTGACCATTGAAGTAATGTCTAGTAACCTGGGCATGTTACCTTCCATTCAGCCTGGCTCCAGAGTAACCTGCAGCAGAGCCTGGAGTTCTCCAGATTCAGGTTCACAAGCAGAATAGGGGATGAGCAGAGGGGCAAACCAAGATCCAGTATGGAGGTTCATTATTACAGTGTAGTGTATGGTGGAAAGGGATCAAGCACCATGCAGCAAAGCCTCGACTACCAGTACTCTGTGCCTACCTGCAGAGAATGGATATCATGGGATTATTGCTACATTAGCCTCCTTCATCCAACGCTACTTAAACTGGTTCAACAAGAAAGTGTCGATTCACACCCAAAATCATTTAGACCAGTTAAATTTTCCTCTGAGGCAAGATCAGCTAGTTTAGGAATGTAGCTAACCTATACCTAAATTGGTTTGCTACCAGACTCGTAGCAAAGCAAGCGGGTCTGCCTTGATTATTGGACACTGGGATACACACCCATAAAAAGTGCACCCACACCATTGCAGCGAGCAGTAGTGTGAATGCTGGGGAGTGTTACCAAGCACCATGTGTGGATTCAGGAAGTTCTGTTCCCTAAACTGGCTTAAAGTTAAACTGGAACAAATTGTAGTGTAGACAAGCCTTTAAATAAATTATCTGAGAATCCCGATTCCTCCCCACCCAAGCACCCCAGAAACAAAGCCTGTTTTTACATAATTGGTGAAATCTGCCTCCACTGAAGTTGTTGGGAATCTAGCCGTTCATTTCAGTGGAGTCAGGATTACACCAACAGCATTCGTTATGTCTGGAAGAATGCAGTCATCAGCTGTTTCAATGTTGTGACACATTTTGCTTTGCTTTCCAGGTACCCAGATAAGCTGCTTTGCCCCCAGCTCATTCTCCTGGCGCCAGGCTGCCTACGTCGACTCCTACTGCTGGGCAGCTGTGCAGCAAAAGCATGTGTTGCTGAACGATTCGGGAAACATCCCACTCTGGCTTCACAAAGTACGTCAAGATCAATTTCCTTCTTTTGGAAAACTGGGTTCAAGGCAGAGAAGCCCATATTGCTCCCTCCACTCCTACGGGGTTAAGAAATGGCTTTCAGCCATCTTGTCAGTGCGCTATGTCTCAGTGAATTTGTTTTCCTTTGTATCCTAACATGGTACTATTGGAAGAAGTATTTAGTTTAAAAATACCCTGGCCTGTGCCCCGGTCTGTAAATACTGCCGGTTAACTGAAGGAGTTGGGTCTTCCTCCTTTTGTTTGGCATAGCTAAGGGCCAGAGAAGCAGGTTATCGCTGTCGGTCTCTTAGGGAATGATTCTCCAGATGTTTAGTGTTGACACAAGTCCTATTGAAGTGAATGGGGCTTGCGCTGACACAAGGGATTCGTTCTGGAGCTAAGCAGCCAGAAAGTTTTGCTTGGGCCCCAGGGTAGTTTCATATTCTAAATCAAAACCCATTTACAGGGATCTTTCAGTGCAAGTACTTTTAAGATCACAGCCATGGTTTTTATGGTCAGAAAGGACAGTTATAATCCTCTATGTCTGACACACACACCCCTTCCCATGTCAGTGTTCTTAACTGTTTTGTGAGTGAGACCCACCCAAACACTTTTTAAAAATCAGGGACCCATCTTAAAAAAATAAGTGGCCAGATGACAGCAGCAGGGGAGTGGGTGATCTCGGCTGTGTACGCGTGTGTGTGTGTAAGTGCAATCCCGATAGCAGCAGCAGGGCGGAGCTGACGTGAGGTGGCTGGAAGCATCAGGAGCCAGAGAAGTGGGGATGCGATGGGAAGCCACATCTCTTCTCTCTCTATCCTGCCATTGGTCCTCAGCAGCACAGGTGGCCAGAAGTGGCAGGAGCTGGGGACATGACTGGGTTTTTTAAACGAGATGCTACCCCGCACGGCCACCCAGGAGCCACTCATCCAAAGGTGGAGCAGGGGGATGCGCGCTCCCAGGAGCCACAGAGCACCCACTCATGGAACACTGCAGAAAATCCAGAGTGCTCCATGCGGGGCAGGCCAAATAGCTCTGTGGCAACAGGCAGCCACAGAGCCCCTGCCCAGATGAACTGGGGCGGCCAGCCATGCCAGCAGACCAGTCCGCCACTGTGCCTATCACTGTGTGTTGGGACATGGCCTTTGCAAGTCACAAGAACCGGCCAGGAGCTTTGGGGAGCCCGGGTTCCCCACCGCTCACTCCAGGGACATGTTAATTGCAAAGGCCAGCTCAGCACGCTTCCCCCCACCCCCTTGGTCTGTGGCAGAAGGAGTGCATGATGGCTTGCCTCCGTGGCTAGGGAGGCCACGCTGGGAGCCACCCGTTTGAATCCTCCGCCTGTTGCCTCCGCCTGTTGCCTCCACTCAGTTGCCACGGATCCCCTGCCCCCATCGCCTTGCTCATTTAAAAACACCCACAGTTGCACCAGGACTAGTTGCCTCTCTAGGCCGTGGTCTCCCACCCACTGATTGAGAACCACTGACATATTTTAACACAGGCTGTGGATTGGTTGGATTAAAGCATCTTTTAGAAAGACCTCTAATCTCAATTTACAGAATTCAGGCAACGGTGAGTCTCTCCCCTCTCTGGTAAGGAATTCCAGTGTTCATTACTCTCACTGCTACGATGTTGAGTCTTACATAGGGGTTAGATCAGAGGTGGGGGGACTTTCCCCTCCCAGGGGCCACTTTGAAAATTAGTACAAGCTCTGAGGGCTGCATAGAAGTTGGGAATAAGGGTGCTTAAGGGGTGTATCCAGGAAGAAGAGGGTCCAGATCATGGATCCGTACCGTGGAACACTCCTTGTGTGCATGCCCTCCTCTCTGCATGCTGAGCTCAGTCTTTCAGTGCTTGGGGGTAGGAACCGGATCCAGAGGCCAGATCTAGGAACTGGAATGGAGCTACATAAAAACTATCTGTGGGATGTATTTGGCCCCTGGGCGCAAGGTTCCCCATCCTCAAGTTAGATTTTTCCAGTTGCAACTTGCAGCCTTGGGTTGTACCTGTGTGAACCAAGGAAAGGTAATGGGAAGTATTTGCACTCACACCCCATCCCCATTTTATTAGCTTTCTTTCATCTTAATGTTACTCCTGACAGCTTGGTACTGAGATTCTTCAGCAGGTAACAGCCTCAACAGCAAACCCGTTAATGCTGCCATGGTGAATAGCTGAAGTAATTCACATTTTTACATTTTTGTCAGGAGTGCTTGGTTGGTTTGGCAATAAGTGCTACTTAACGTATGGTCTTATTGTGACCTGCTCTATAGCGGTTTAACACAGCATTACCCATAATGGTTTGTGATTGTTACTTTAATTAAATTGCTACCATGAGATCTTTGCCAGCCAGCTAAACATCTGGTACTGTTATAGTCAGATTCTGCGGCCAAAACTGAGTTCTTAAAGTTGGCTCTTAAATCTTCATCTTGGTAACTAAACTGGCTTGATTTTTAGAAATACTGAAAACATGCAGGCCCAAATTCAGGACAAGTGATTTGCTACTTCTGTAAAATGGTTCTACCTTGTAGGGACTCAGACTTGAAAAATTTGCCTGTCTCTCTTAAATATGGAAACAGTCACATGACAGCAATGGCTTTTAAATATGGCACTTGTGATGGTGGCTTGTTTCTCAGCAGAACTACTTAAGTCTCATGCAGAAAAGTCAGTGCTAATTTATTTCTCTTTCTGCTACATTATCCTTTGTGCTTAGTAACTTAATAGAAAAAAGGCCACATTATTAATAGGGCTGACAGTCAGTTTAAAATTTTTAGCTGATTAACTATGGTTTTTTTAGCCAATTAACAGATGAAGTATTAGAATACTATGGAACCTCAATACAGTTTTATACAACACATTGGGACCGACCCCATGTCCTGTGGATCCCGTGCGCATGCATCCATGCAGAAAACACGTGCACCACCATTGCCAGCACATGGTGCCACGTGGAAACCACGCACCTGTGTGCACATGCAGGAGATCCATGAGGCAATTGTCAGTCACTAAGATATTAATTAAATAAAAAAGCGTTCAAACTTTCAAAATTTATAGTTTTTCTTTTTTAAAGAAAATCCATGTTTTAAATATTTTTTTTAAATTAAATTTTTAATTCTACATTTTAATCTGCCGCCAAGTCATTTCCAGTTATACTGGCTGACTAATTAATTAACACTTTCAGTCCTAAATATTCACATTGTTACCAGCATCCAGTTGCTCCTGGAGTTTTGTTAGGTTTTTTTTATTCCTGTTTCTTGATATTAGGTTAGGAAAACATTTCCTGCACCTGTTACTTTGCTTGCAGTTTCACATGAGAATGTAGACCTGGCTGTCTCCCTGACTGGAACTGTGTCTCATGAGCAGCACAAGTCTGGTGTGTTCGTCTAGACAAAATAAACAGAGGCATACAGTATTTGTGGGAGTAGAAAGATATTGACAAAAAAGCAAGCTTTCTGTGATTCGGATGGGGGCAATGGAACCAAAGTCATTTTGAACGTAAGGCCATGGAAATCATTGAGCATACGCCAGGTGTAATTTTGTTCAAGTATTTTTCGAATAGCTTTCAAGGTTGCACTTGTGGCTTTACAGCAGTGAGTTGCTTTGCAAAGCAGAAGTGGTACTGCTTAATGTTCTGACACAATTCCCATCCTGTTGCAACAACATATATGACAGGGGTGGCCAAAGTTTCCAACCCCAAGATCTGCGTACTAAAATCTTCATATGGCCAAGAGCCGCAAATCGCACATGCACGCACGTGCACACACAAACCTCTTCTGCTTCATGTTGGCTGTAAGAGCTGGTGCTCTACAGTTTTGGATTCTGAGGCGCGAGCAGCTGTGTTTCAGCTCCTGAGATAGGGATGCAATGAAGTAAGATACAAGATCATTAGGGCAGCATGGGGCTTGGGACTGGCCCTAACCGAGAGCTGCACTTGAACTGCCCAAGAGCCACAGTTTGGCCAGCCCTGGTATATGAGAACTCCCTTGGCAGGACAGTCCACATCAGTCCTATCACATAGTGCTGGCAAGAGCCCCATTGAGGTGAATGGGACTCACGCTGGTGCTAAGTGCTAGTGCTCACAATAATTGTACCTAAGGGAGCACTATGATTACTGAGCTAAAGACTATGGGGAATTCAACTTTGAACTGAATGAACTTCCTTGCAGTTCCTTGGTTTCTTTTTTTACATCAAAGAAACGGCATTTTTAAGATGGTGGTGGCGTGGGCCTTCTCCTTGCCAACCCCTGTCGATTCCAGCCCCTTTCCCCTCCCTCCCCTTCCTTCGAGGCTCACTGTGTGCGTCTCTACTCCCCCCTCCGCCTTCGTGTCGTGGTCATTTACCGCCCCCCTGGCCTCCTTTCCTCTTTTCTCCTGGCCTTTGAATCCTGGCTTACCTTCTTCCTCGCTGATTCTTGGTGACTTCAACATCCATGTTGACGCACCCTCCCAACCCTCTATCTCCCGCTTCCTCTCCCTAACCTCCTCCTTTGATCTCTTTCTCTGGACTGATTCCCCCACCCACACCGACGGCCACTCTCTCGACCTCATCCTCTCCAGAAACTGTCCTGTTGCTGACCTCTCCATTGACCTTTGTCCCATGTCCGACCATCACCTTGCCTCCTTCACCCTCTCACACCAACCCCCTTCTTCACCTGCTTCACGCCCCTTCTGTGACCTGCAGGCTGTTACCCCTTTAGATTTCGCCTCCCCCGTCCTCCCCCCTGTCTTCTCCTCCTCCCCTGATACTGCCATCTCCTCACTTAATGCTTCTCTTGCCACGACCCTTGACTGTCTTGCTCCTCTCTCCCCCCGCCCCGTTTGACCCCGAAACCCCCATCTGTGGCTCACCCCTACTATCTGCTACCTCCGCTCCTGCACCCGGGCTGCTGAATGCCTCTGGCGCAAGTCCCGCTCCCACCCTGACTTCCTCCACTTTAAATTCTCCCTCTCCTCTGCTATCTCCCTGATGAAGCAACACTACTATGCCACCCGAGTTGAATCATTCTCTCGTGACCCTCACTGCCGCTTCTTCACCTTCGACTCCCTTCTCAAGCCCCCCTGCCCGCCTCCTCCCTCTCCCCTCTCTGCTCATGATCTCGCATCGTTCTTCACCTTGAAGATTGACAAGATCCGCAAGGACATCGCCTCACACCCGTCTCCTCCCCCCGCCTCCTCTTCACCCCCTCCCCCTCCTCCCACTCTCCTCTCATCCTTCCCTCCAGCCTTCCTCAAGGAAATCTCCTCCCTGCTCTCTTCTTCCAACCCCTCCACCTGCCCTCTCAACCCGATCCCCTTCTGCCTCCTCCTCTATTGCTCGCACTGTTGCCCCTCCCCTTCTACATGTCATTAATCTCTCCCTCTCCACTGGCTCCTTCCCCTCTACCTTCAAGCATGCCACTGTCTCGCCCATCCTCAAAAAGTCCACCCTCGACCCCTCTGACCCCTCTAGCTACCGACCGGTCTTCCTCCTTCCCTTCGCCTCTAAGCTTCTGGAACGTGTTGTCTACTCCCGCTGCCTTGAACTTCTCTCTGCCAACTCCTCCCTGGGCCCTCTCCAGTCCGGCTTCCTGCCCCCCTTCACTCCACTGAGACTGCCCTTGCCAAGATCACCAACGATCTACTTGTTGCTAAATCTAAGCGTCTCTACTCCATTCTTGTCCTCCTTGACCTCTCCGCTGCCTTTGACACTGTCGACCACTCGCTCCTACTGGACTCTCTTCGCTTCCTGGGCTTCTGCGGCTCTGTCCTTGACTGGTTCTCCTCCTACCTCTCTGACCGCTCCTTCAATGTGTCTCTTTCCAATTCCACCTCCTCCTTCCTCCCCCTCTCGGTAGGGGTTCCCCAAGGCTCGGTCCTGGGCCCTCTGCTCTTCTCTATCTACACCCTGTCCCTTGGCAAACTCATTGCCTCCCACGGCTTCCAATACCACCTCTACGCTGATGATACTCAACTCTATCTCTCCACCCCCTCTCTTTCCCCTTCTGTCCAAGCTCCCTCATCAGCTGCCTCTCTGATATCTCCACCTGGATGTCCCAACGTCAGCTCAAGCTCAACATGGCTAAGACTGAACTCTTTATCTTTCTTCCCTTCCCCTCCTCCCCCTCTTCTCTGTCCATCCTCATTGATGGAGTCACCATCCGTCCTGTTCCCCAAGCCTGTAGCCTGGGCTTTGTCTTCGATACTCACCTTTCCTTTAAACCTTACATCGACGCCGTCACCAAGTCCTGCCGCTTTGCCTTCCATAACATTGCTCGGATTCACTCCTTTCTCTTTGTCTCCTCAGCCAAAACCCTTGTTCACGCCATGGTCATCNGAACTGAACCGAATTAAATTTCCGAACTTGGTTCTGTTCGCCCATCCCTAATGGTCATCTCCAGCCTTGATTACTGCAACCTCCTCCTTACTGGCCTCCCCCGCTCTCATCTGTCCCCCCTTATTTCCATCCAAAACTCCACTGCTAGGGTCATCCACTCAGCCCATCGCTTCGACCACGTACAGCCTCCCCTCTCCTCTCTCCACTGGCTCCCTCTTCCTGAGCATATTCTTCACAAACTCCTGGTATTTACCTACAAAACCCTCCACAACCTGCCCCCCCTACCTCTAAGCCCTCATCTCGTTACACACTCCTGCAAGCACTCTCCGTTCCTCCTCTGTAACCTCCCTCGCTCTCCCTCATCTCCCCTGCTCCCCTAACCACCTTTGTTCCTTCTCCCTCGCTGCCCCCCATGCCTGGAACTCCCTCCCTGCCTACATCTGCCTCGCCCCCTCCTTCCGTTCCTTCAAATCCCTCCTCAAAACCCACCTCTTCCTTGCCGCCTTCCCCGACGTCTGCTAGTACTCCCCTCTCAACATTTACTGTCCGCCTAACTGCAACCAAGCCAAGTACATGCACCTGAGACTCCGCATTCACTTGAATGTTTTTATCCCTTGTCTTTCCATATGTCCCCTATCCCTGTCTTCCCCCCTCCGTGTCTACTAGATTGTAAGCCGTAGGCAGGGACCGTGACTTTCTCATTGCTGTGTAAAGCGCCAGGTGCTGGTGCTATACAAATGCTTGTAATAATAATAATAATAAGACTAAAGTGCATTAAAGCTGGTGTGTAAGGACACATACGGTTTTGTTTGCTGGTAGCTAAGATAAATTATAGTGTAGTGCATATGTGTAGTTTTGTATTGGAAAACTTATTTCTTGCATGACTTTGTCATTAGGCTCTTTCAAACAAAACAATCCATTTTTTCCAGTCTGAATGGTCGTCAGGCCTTCTTGACCATAAATAAATTGAAATGTTCATAGGTACAATTTTTAGAGCACACTTGACATTTCAAAGCTTGCACCTAGTAGTAGCAGTTTGAAACCTTCAAGGAAAATGTTGGAGGTGTAGGGAAGTCAAGACAGTGGGACTGAACAGTAGCTTGGAAAGGGGAATGCAGAGGAAGAAGAGTAGGGTGGGATTGCATAGGCTTGGGAGACAGTGAAAATAGAGTGAGAGAACATTTTGCAGCACGTTAACTCTAACTCACTTTAACTCTTTAATTACTTCAACTTTGACACCAAAGCACAGAAATGTGGGGAATTATGAGTGCCCCAAATTATATGTATGTAACTATACCTACCAACTAGTGACAGCGCAGGCAACTTTGCACGACTTTTCTAGAGTCCCTGCTACCCTTTTGTGAAAGTATTACATTTCTTTTCCAGCCCAATCAATATTAATTGTCAAGGATATCTATAGTCAGATGTGACTGGCACAGCCACACAGCATCCCGTGAGAAGAGTCTCGGAGCGCACACCCTGACTGCAGGCCCCACACTAGGAGGATCTTTGCACGGGGCTGCGTAGGGCTCTGCAATACCAAAGGTTGCCCATCAGTGATAGAAAAAACTTCACCAAAACCATCAGTGCAAATACATTATTGTAGATTTATCTAGGATTAAAATATTTATGTCTGTAGTACTTTCAGTGTTCAAAGTGCCTTCCAATCTTTATTTAGTTTACTCTCACAACAACATTATTAGTCCTATTTTACAGATGAGGGAACTAAATCTGAGAGTGAGGGTGATTTCAGACGTGAAATCACCCCGCACCGGGATCTGTTTCGGATCCCGGTAAGGAATCAGTCTGGCTGTCCTTCAGACGTGCCGGCCTGATTCCTATCGGGGAGGGGGTGGCGTGGCGCGACGTGCGGCCGCACAGCCCTGCTCCCCCGGCCGCCCGCCCTCCGGGAGACGGGTGAGCACAGCGGCCAATCCGGCCTCTGCGCTCAAACCCGCAGCATGGTCTGGGCCACGATCCGGCTGGCGGAAGGTAACAGACGTTACTTCCTGCTGATTCTGGATCGTGGCCACCATGACCACGCTTGGGGCCTGATCCCACCACGCTTTCGGACCTCCGGGCAGCTAGAGGTCCAAAAGCGTGGTCAAAGAGATTCCCGCTGGGGGTTCACAGGGGTGAACATCTGGCGGGAATCTCTTTGGGTAGCTTCAGATGTTACGCTACCGCAGTCATCGCAAGGGGTTCACTGTGGTTAACTGTGGTATCGTAACATCTGAAATTACCCTTAGTGACCAAGGCCACCCAGCAAGTTCATGGCCAAGATGAGATTTGAATCGTAGTCTCCCAAATTCTAGTCTACCACCTTATTCACTAGACTATAATTTTCTGCATTGCTCCTCATGTGTTCGAAGTGAATCACTAATAGTATTGCATGGAGTATTAACAGTTAGTAGTTAAAACAGTAAACTGCTTAATGATGTTTAACAGTTTAATGAACTAATTGAACTTGAACTTCATTAAAAATTAAGGTTTATGCACATCAGACTGTAGGTTCATTATTCAAATCCAGTCATCACCGAGGCAATAAAGGTGTGACTAAGAAAAGGAAAGACGATAAGTTACATAAGACTTTGTCACAGCTGTGCCATATAAGATTATGCCTTTTGCTGGAGCAAGTTCTGTTGGAGAGTGAATGTAAACTTTCAAAGAAACTCAAAACCGTGTACTCTCTCACGAACAGAGTTTGACCAATAAAATAAGGTATCATCTTCAATACTTTGTCTCCTGCTTTACTCCTCTTGACAGCCCCACTGAACTAGAACCTGACAACAGCAACTTATTTACATTTTGAAAGGAACCTGCACTGAGTTGACTGTGGCCCTTTTCATGCATGTGCGGGTACGGTGGGGGCGCCCGTGTGAACGCCATGGCAGGTGTGGGGCGATGCGGGAAGCGCCCGTGGGAACACCGTGGGGGGGCGGGCATGCGTGCTCCCGTTCTCCACCCATCTCCAACCATCACCCACGCATGGAGCAACGGGTGCCAATGCCCGATGCTCCATGTGTGAAGGTGGGTGGGGGTCCATGAGAACACCCCCCCACCCCCCCACTGATCTGCCCCCCCATCCCCCCCGCCCCCAGCCACCGGAAAAGGGCCTATAATAGATTTGCTTTCTAGATAGACTCTCAGTGCATTGCTCCCGCGGAGAGCGTGTGAATTAGCAGTTAGCACAAGTGTGAGTTCCAGTCACTTCAATGGGACTTGCCCCTGTGTTAACTGCTGCTGTAAGATCATGCCTTCAAAACCACTGCACCGATTGAGTTTGACTGTTTCTCTTCACAGCTTTTTCATGTGCTTTTAAAAGTTTTTATGAGCTAAAACCTGAGGTTTTATTTGGTTTTCCAAGAAATGCCTAAATTGTTCAGAAATAGAGACATTTCCATCCCTGTCCCCTCACTCACCGGGAAAGATTCATAATTGATGGTTTGTTTGTTTGTAAATATGGAATTTGCAAGACTTTGGGCTTTTCCCAGGAAGGTATTTTCATCTGACAGTTGCAGATGGCTCTAATCTTTTCCCTTTGTTTTCCCTTCAGTTTTTCCCCTACATCCTTCTTCTAGTTGCTATCCTGTTGTACCTCCCCTGCTTGTTCTGGCGCTTCACTGCAGCACCCCATCTCTGCTCAGATCTGAAATTCATTATGGAAGAACTCGACAGGTCCTACAACCGGGCGATCAAAGCAGCTAATAGCTGTCATTGCAGTGATACGAGGGACCCTGCCAGCTTGCCACCAACTGCTAATGAAAACGTGGCACAGAGGTAATAAACCGTAACTTGGACATTAGGCCTGAAGCCGTGCCCGTAAATTAGCCTTTCAGAAGTGTGTTGAACCTTGTAACTCATAAGGTGCAGCCACACAAGAGGTTATCCCACTTTAGGCAGCCTTATCTCTCTGTGGGCGGCGTTACCATGCAATGCAGTGGCTGGCATGCCTGGCGGCTGCCAGATAATCATCCCACCCTGTGGGGAGGGCCAGCTACTGTACGATGTGTCTTTGGAAAAAGGCCAGGGATGCAACGTGTAGTAAGGTTGCTCAAGGTGGGATAAGGCTGCCCAAAATGGGTTAAAGGACCCACTTCCTGTGTGGCCGGGCTGTGCAGCCTTGCTGTCAGGCGGGGTCTGTGGATTATTTATGATTATTATTTTTATTATTTATATATCTCCAGCTGTGTACCTGGCATTATAAAATCAATAGTTACGGACAGGGGCTTACAATCTAAGAGGAGCTTATGGAATTTGTTGCCAGAAGATGTTGTCAAGGCTAGTAGTATAGCTGGGTTTAAAAAAGGACTGGATAAGTTCTTACAGGATAAGTCCATTAATGGCTATTAACCAAGTAGCTTTCGGGATGAACTTGTTGCTGTCGGGAGCTGGGAGTGAACAACGGGGAATGGATTGCCCATTGTGACTGGTGGTACTTCTCCCATGTGATGGAGATTGGCCACTGTCGGAGGACAGGATGCTGGGCTTGATGGACCATTGGTCTGACTCAGTATGGCACTACTTATGTTCTTATGTTCTTAAGAGACAAGGGAGAGGTGAACATCAGGAGAGACAAGAGTACATTCTATTTATAGGGAACTAGATTCTGAGCGAGGGGGGAAAGGACACGGTTTCGCTCATGACAAGCTAGTAAAGACCTGACGGAAGAGGTGGGTTTTCAGGAGGGTTTTGAAAGATGGGAGGGAAGGAGCAGAGCAAACATATCCAGTGAGAGAGCTCCAGGCCTGGGCCCAGAGGAGTGCACTTCTCTCCTCCCACCACCTAACAACTGATTGTGGGAAAGGGGAGCCTGGGAACAGTGTGTGCCCTCTTCCCAGGTCCTCTCCCCTCTCAATCAGCTGTTAGGCAGGGGGAGAGGGGCCTGGGAAGAGCGGGCGCCCAAAGCGTGGCGACTGCATTTGCCCGCAGCTCATGTAGAGGCACTCATAGACACACCGACAAAAATATTTTAAAGGTGAACTGAAATGTGTTTTTAACAATGAAAAATTATTTATTTTATTTATTTCCATTTTTACCGCACCCCTCACAAAAGCAACTCAGGGCAGCTTACCAATTCAAAAGTAAAACAACCACCACAATGTATAAATAAAACATATAATAAATAACAATATAAAACTAAACTAAAAACTCTTAACTGTATACACTATACATATAAATACAAACACTGAATATTTATAATCTGAAATTGCTTGCAACGTGTGTGGAGAGTTTTACAAGTAATTGACTTTTAAAACAAAATATTTTGGGATGAGATTATTATTATTATTAACAAACATTTATATAGCGCCAGCAGTGTACCTGGCACTTTACAAAGTAATAAAATAGACATTGTCCCTGCTCCTAGGGTTTACAATTTGAGATACTGGAGCTGTGGGAGAGACTTAGGAAGGGGAACAGAGGGAGAGACAAGGGGTCTAACATTCATGAAGATGCGAGGTCTCAACTGCACGTACTTGGCTTGGTTACGATGAGATCTTGGCTCCGACCAAAGCCTGAGTTAAAGGGTGTGTGTTCTTTCTGCTACAGTAGATCTCAGTTATGGCAAAATGCCGTAAGGCCAGGCACTTCTGGTTGCACTTCTGATGTGTGGAATCCATTGCTGTTTCTTGTGCATGCATCCTCCAGCGATGTGGAACTCCATGGCCAGTCTGTCCCAACTCTGTTCGCCTTGGAAGCAGCTTTGCCAAGACTAGAGCCCTGCTTGGGCCAGACATTTGGGCCTGAGTCCAACTGCATTAGGCAACCCCGTGGAGCATGTGACATCACACCGCTCTGCAAGGGATGGTGCTATGTCGGAAAAGGAACGGGGCTAACGCATGCCCCACTCCTTTGCAACATGGTTCTGCTCCTTAGGGGGAAGAATGTCCCAATGCATGATAACCCAGTGCTTTTCAGGGGCTGGGGTCTCCCACAGTTGGGGAGCCCAACTCAGCCTGTGTCAAAGGGGCTCGGGCAGAACGTGTGCCCTCTCCAGACCCAACGGAACCAATTGGGTTCCATCAGAGTCAGGCTGCAGGCCTCTAGCTAAGGCTTCCTTTCCCCTCCTCTCTCTCATACTTGCCTTTTCCAGAGTCGTCTTTGGAAGACATCCACACCATTAAGACCAGCCCTATTTCACTGCTTCCCTGGTCAGTGCAGCAGTCTTGGCAGAAACAAAATTTTAAACCAAGAATTTAAGATTGCTTAATATAGACGAGGTCTGGAGCTCCTTATGTTAGATCTTGGAAAGTTTTTAAAAAACAAACAACCAAGATACTATTCACCATTAACTTGACATGCTTCAGCTTTTCTCTGAGTCTTGGGTTCCATTAATCTAGATCAGATCTCATATTCGGTTTGCATTTGAAATCTTCCCCTTGCTTACGTTGGTTTTGAGGATTTCACCTCTGCTTGTCTGAGGTTAGACCATTCCCTGTCGACTCTTGTATTTGGCTTGTTAAAAGCTGGTTTGTTTTTAGCAATAACAACACCAGGGTAGGAAGGGGCATATTGGGAGAGATAGGGATACATTCATAAAGCTGGGAAGATGCAGGTGCATTTGCTTAGCTACGTTACAAGGAGAGGAGCAGGATCATGAAGGTTAAGACAGTATAAGCTATATGAGAAGCATCAGTGAACTAAGGGGTCTTACTTTATTATTGTCTCCAGTAGCGTTACTCCTGGTTCACACCAGTATCAGCAGCATGACATTAGAGTCCCCTGTGTTTGGACGTGTCCTGTCTAAGGCATTTGTAGCTTCTGTTTGCCAAGCAAATTGAATCCTAAGAACATAAGAAATGCCATTCCTGGGGCAGACCAACCAGCATCCTGACTCTGAAAGGTCCTTCTCGGTCACTTTGGAGAAGTCCCCAACAGGTCAAAATGGAGTGATCCATTCCCTTCTGTCCAATCCCTGCTCCTGACAGTCTAAGGTTACGTTCCCCAACCTGCTTGGCTAGTAGCCATTACTGGACCTTTCCTCCAAGAATTTATACAATCCTTTTTTAAATCCAGCTATGCTACTGGCCTCGACCACATCGGCAACAAATTCCACCAGTTAATTGTGTGCTGAGTGAAAAAATACTTGTTTGTTTGTTTTAAATTAATTTTATTTGTTTGATTTGAGTTTAAGATTCTGCTACTGATTTTTAGACCCCTGAATAGTATAGGCCCTGGCTATATTTGAGACCTACTACTGGAGCCTCACACAGATGGGTGTATGTGCTCAGAAAGTATCTGCTGTTTGGGGATCCTGTCATTACGTTTTTAAGTCAGCAGGCAATCAGGCTTTTGCTGTGACAGGTCCTTCAACTTGCTTCCTCTGGATGTTCATCTCAGTTCCTCCCTCCTTACCTTTAAAAAGCACCCGAAAACTCATTTATTCTCTAGGTGGTTTCAGGATTCACTGCTGGCTCCCCTTAATTTGCGGGACCGCCTCACCCCCCGGGTTCTGGATCGGCCCCTACGGTCATCAGGGGGTGCTCTTCTGGAGTTCCCCTGAGTCTGCTGGGGGGCCACGATGGAGAGGGCCTTCTTGGTGGTCGCCTCATGGCTGTGGAACTCCCTGCCGATGGAGGCCCGTTTGGCCCTGGATCTCCCCTCGTTTTAACGCTGTTGTAAAACGTGGCTGTTTCGCCTGGCTTTCGGGGGGGAGGATGGGTAGGGTGGGGTGAATGGGTTAGGGTGGTGGGTGGTTGGGGATTTTTTATACCTCCCTATTGTTGTCTATTTTAAAAGTTATTTTAATGTTAATGTTTTATGTTGTTTGCTGCCCAGAGCTGCCTGTGGCAGGATGGGCAGGTTACAAATGTCTAAATAAATAAATAAAAATAAATAAATGTAGTTTTTCTTCCCTCTTCCCCTTTTAAATAGATTTATTGTTTTATATTTTATGATTGTAAAGCACTCTGAATGCAGAGGAGCACTATAAAAATAAAATTACTATTATTTATTATTGTTAAATCTACTGCCAATTAGTTTCATGGGGTGTCCCCTAGCTCTAGTGCTATCTGAGAGGGTAAATAACAACCCCCTATTTACTCGTTCCATGGCACTCGTGATTTTATAAACTTCTGTCATATCCCCTCTCAGCTATCTCTTCTTGAAGCTGAAGAGCCCCAACATATCAAGCCTCTCTTTGTACAGAAGCCGTCCCATACCCTTGATCATTAATGTGCACGGCGGCTCCCTGACCCGGGGCGAAAAACCGCAGCGGCGACTCTCCAAGTCAGTGAGCAGCACGGACTAATGTGCCTGCCACCGAGAGAGCTGCCCTGCCACCTGCACAAGCTGGGAAGGCGGGGGAGACGGCAACAAACATTGTGGGCCAAACTAATGTACTGGCCCTTGTTGGCCCATTTGGGTGGCCCTTGGTCCGGACTGTGCCTCAGAGATTTTCCCAAGGACGCATCCCAGCCCAGCTGCCTACCCACCCCGGGCCAACGTACGGCGGCACAGGACCGCATGTGCGTGTAAGTCCCAGGCCAACATAGGCCAACGTGGACCAGCGTCATGTTTGTTTTTACCCTTTGTTGCCCTTCTCTTTACCTTTTCCAGTTCTCCTATAATCCTCTAATGATTCTCCCTGTCATCTTCTTCTTCCCCCTTTTTAGCTTGTGGGAGATATCTGAAAGCCACTTTAAATACCCAATCGTAGAACAATACCTGAAGACAAAGAAAAGCTCTCACCACTTAATAATCAAATACATCCTTTGCCGTTTGCTAACACTGACAATTATCCTGTTTGCCTGCCTCTACCTGGGCTACTATATCAGCCTCTCCTCTTTGACCGATGAGTTTCTCTGCAACATTAAAACTGGAATCTTAAAGAACGAAACGACGGTTCCTGAAATGGTTCAGTGCAAGCTTATCGCCGTTGGAGTCTTCCAGCTCCTCAGTTACATTAACCTAATTGTGTACCTCCTGGTGATGCCTATTGTCATGTACGCGGTACTAGTCCCTTTAAGGCACAGCTCAGACATTCTGAAAGTCTATGAAATTCTGCCCACATTTGATGTCCTGAAGCTCCAGTCAAAGCATTACAATGACTTGAGCCTCTACCTCCTCTTTCTGGAGGAAAATGTAAGTGAGCTGAAATCCTACAAGTGCCTCAAGGTGCTAGAGAACATTAAAGGCAATGGGGAGATATTTGATCCCATGCAGCTTCTGACAAATCTTGGGACGATTAAGACAGATACTGTAGACGGGAAGCCAGCCGTTGTTAAAGAGGAGCTTGGAAAAGAACCTAAAAACAACACAGCAGAACTAAAAGGTAAAGCAGGGCTGCTTTGTGTATTTGAATGGGTGCATCCATGTTTATTGCAGCAGTGCCTAGGAGACCCAGTTATGGAACAAGAGACCCACATAGAAAAGCTTTTGTTAGATTAATTTAGGTAGATTGGACTTTTGAGAGGGAGAGAGAGACTAGCTAAGTGACTAATAGACAGAATGTCCCAAGAAGCTTAGAGAAATCTAAGCTGACCAAACCTCTGGCTGGAAGTGTCCTTATGCAAACTAAAACTATTTGTGGTCAATCAAGACCCATCAAAAGCTTTTGTAAAAATCCAGTAGCCACCTGAATAAATGCAGGACCCACCTGGACTGGGTGCACAAGGCACAGCAGGGATTAAGGGCTCTCCAAGGTCCTGGGCTGGCACTGGAGGAGCCCAGGTGTAGCAGGGTTGCAGGGCCAAGAGAGCAGCCTCCTCCCCTCCAGGAGCCTCCGCTAGAGCTTGGGCTCTCCCACTGGCTGGGAGGGCTTGGGACCTGCCTAAGACCCTCGTAGGACCCACCAATGCATCTCAATCCTCTGGCCAAGAACCACCGGACTAAAGTGAATAACCTTCAACCTGCGCCAGAAAAGCTGGAGGTTATATTTAATTGCTGCTTTCATCTAGTGGCTGGTATGTATCGCTTAAGGATTTTACAAGCCTAGGGCCAGATTCTGTCTCCCCCATTGTAGAACACGAAGGAAGTCTGCACGCTGCAGGAAGCCCTTTTAGTTGCTTGACAAATTCCTATGGAAATACAAGCAATATCAGCAGTCATAGCTGCACCAGCAGAACTAGCTAACCCAAAGGGGGCTGGGTCTAAGGAGCGGTGACATAACTGTATTCCACTGTGCTATAGCTGAATGTCCTGGGCAGGGATGGGGGTGGGTAACCAGCTCCCCCACTGCAGAGGAACTGCAAGCTCCTCTCTAACACAAGTGTAGCCTGGTGGATAAGGTCTAGGACTTGGGAGACCAGGGTTCAAATCCTGTCCTAGCCAGCACTGGGTGGCCTTGGGCAAGTCAGAATGTCTTAGTCTCAGTTTGCCACCTGTAAAATGGAATTAATAATAACCTCACAGGACTGTTGTGAGGTAACTAGACAAGGATTGTAAAGCACTTTCAACACTGGAAGCACTATATTAGGCTATTTTTATTTGGCCAGGCATTTAATGGACGGAGATAGATTTAGCGGGAGGGTGAGGGGTGTGTTTTTAGTTTTATGGGGTTTTAATCATGTATTTTATATTTGTATGTATTTATTGTGAGCTGTCCTGCGCCTCAGGGGATAGGGTGGGATTTAAATAAATAATGAATAATAATGCTTCAAAGGCAATTTCCATGTTGCAGTACCCTCCATCCATGCAGCCCCATCAGTAGTAATTGGTTTATAAAGCCACCAAGCAACCCAAAATACAGTAAAGGTGAAAATGTGGCTTCTTCAAAATAGCTGCTTTGGTCATTTTGCAGCATGAAAAAATATGAGCTGTCGGTGAAGCAGCCTGGTGGATTTCACTGTCTAAAGGGAGGTTTTTTTTTCCTTTAGATTTGACCGATCAGAGCACAGGCGACGAAACGAAAAGTAAAGAAGATAGTAAAGTTCGCCAGAGACTTCTAGATTCCTCTTGCTGATTGCTTCTTGCAGCTGGAGTGGGAGAGGCCCTTGGTGGGCACAAAATGCTGTTTTCCCTGATGTACAGGGCTTGCAATCCTAGAGCTTCATCTCGAGATTTATTTATTTCATAGATTTCTATCCTGCCCCTCCTGCGAACAGCTCGGGGCGGCTCGGGAGATGAACTAGTTTACAAGCTTTTTACCTGCCTGTATGCTTCACTTCCTAGGTCAAAGGGCTTGTTGCAGACTTTTACTATTTATAAAACCTCCATCAGCCATGACTCACGAAAAATTAAACCATTTCCAGAAGGTGGCTTGCATGCAGAATCGATTGCCAAGAGCAGCAAATGAAGCTGGATTTATGGAACTGCAAAGAGGTAGAAGAGTGTTCACAAGAGTCAGTGAAACGCTCGGACAGAACATAGATTCTAAAGCAGGAATGAGACCCTTCCATCCTGAAAGCTTGAGGCACCGAATCCTGGAAATATCACGCTTCTGTCAGTTGCCATGGAGAGCCCAATTCTGACATTCTACCCAATGCATAATCTAATGCAGGCTAATGGGAGCTATAGGTGGCATCTATAAAAAATACTTGCGTTAGACAAAGCTAAGAATTTCCCATCTCGCCATCCTGTATCTTCAGCTGGAGAGGCGCTTGAGTAAAGATAGCAGGACTGTGGTTTAATCACTTTCCAGGAAATTCACTCTCAGAACAACAGAGCCGGAAGGAGTAGGCCACTGAGCATCAGAGCAGTTAGCAGCTGGTACTCACAGGAGCGTGCAAAATTAGACTGACTAGGATAGTGTAGAGAGCCAAAATTCTATGCTCTTTCCAGAGTTCAAAATAACAACATGAAAACACTTCTTTAATATAAAACACAGTGCAAATGACTGCTTCCAGAACCTGCTTTAACTGAAAAGGATGCATAAAGATATTTGCGTTACTGTAGCAATCAAAGGCCTTAATGAGGTTGGAGCCCTGTTGTTCAGGGCACTGTACAGACATAATGAGTGAAATCTTACTCTGTTGAAGTAGTGAAATAACTCCCACTGGAGTAAGTGGTTATGATTATCTTTACATGAAATACGTGACAGAAATTGATGCGACTGCAGATTAGAAAGATAGGACATCATGAATACAAAACCTGTTGTGTCAAGTAAAGGCAAGTGACACAGACCCGTTCTATAAGTCCTATGTTTTTGGGTAAGGCTATTGTGACACAGAAAAACAAAAGGAAGTGCTTTTTCATACAATGCATGGTTAACCTGTGGAACTCATTGCCATGGGATGTTGTGAAAACCAGTAATATTACTGGGTTCAGAAAAAGGTTTGGCTAAATTGATGGGAGGATAAATCCATCAATGGCTCTTGGTGCAACTGTGGGTGTTTTCAGACGTGACGGGGCGGCTTCGCCCCGTCCCAAAAACAACCCAGAGATTCCCCGCCGGGATCACCCAGGCACGGCAAACAGACGTACCGGGGATCCCGGCGGGGAATCAGGGAGGGGGCGGGGCCGCGCAGCGTAACGTGCAGACACACGGCCCCGCCCTCTGGGGAGACGGGCAGGTGGCGAGGCCAATGCCGCCGCAGCGTCTGGCCGAGTTCACCACGACCCGGAATCCCGCCGGGGATTCCAGGCCGTGATAGCCGACCAGACGTTACTTTTTATTGATGCCCGCCTGGAATCACTTTCACCACGCTTCCAGGGATTCTTGCGCCGGGAGCCCGGGAAGCGTGGTTGAAATTGACCCCATGTGGGTATTCAGTGTGGTGAACATCTGGCGGCCGCCGAACAGACGTGCAGGGCACAGTGACCACAGGTGGATATTCACTGTGGTTCACTGTGATCTCGTCACGTCTGAAAATACCCCAAGTCTGCTGCTAATGGCAACAGGGTTGATCACTGCATATATGCCCTGTTTTTGTGCATTTTCCATGAAGCATCCTATGCAGGCCACTGACAGAGACAGGATATTTGGCTAGGAGGGACCATAGGTCTGATTCAGTAGAGCAGTTTTTATGTTCGTTGGAGTGCCTGTCATTCAGAAAGTTACCAAGAAAATATCTTTTAAAGTAAGTTTTTGGAGGGCATTTTTTGGGAGCAGGGGGTAAGAGTAATTTTAATTGAAGAGAAGAAAATAATCCAGATAAGGTGCTGAGACATTCCTTTCAAATGGATTAAAGTAAATCATTTGCATATCAGTGGTACGGCTTCCTTTTTTCCCTTCTGATCACCAGTATTACCTTAAGGAGATTAGTGTCAGTTATAACATGGGCCCATAATGCACTCTTATAAAAAGCTTAACTAGAACTTGCTGAGCTTTGCCTGGCAAACTAAGCTTACCGTTTGCCTTTCCTGTTTTGACCACTGAGGTTTTTAGTTAAAATCAATGCAAGAAAATGTTATTCATGATGAATTGGATCTTCCACTGACATTAATCAGCAGAGATCCACTGATGTGTGGCGCTGTGCCCAGGAACACCAGTGAGGAGAGAGAATACACACACTGCTGTCTGATTATCTTAAATGGATACAGTAGGAACCACAACGCTATTTTATAGACTTATTGATCAAGTTAAGCTTTTTTTAAAAAAATTAAAAATCAGACTACCTATGCTTAGAATAGCAGAGTCGAGATTAGTTCAGTTACCTATTTCACCCCAGGAGAGAATAATACATGGAACATAGAGGGAAGGGAAAGTTTGGTTCGATTTACAGTAAGAGCTGTTCTGCAATGGAATAAGCTGCTGTTTAGGGAAGTTGTAGGCTCTCCATCACCGGAGGGTTTCAAACAAAGGCTGGTCAGCCATCTGTCAGGGGTGCTCTAGCTGTGGGCTTCCTGCATCCAAGTGGGGTGTTGAACTAGATGACCCTTTAGGTCCCTTCCAACTCTGATTCTGTATTGAATAGGATCCAACCCAATGCTCTGCTATATTGCACAAGGGCTGTAAAGCAAACCTCAAAAAGTCACATCAACAACTTTTTAAAAAAACGCTATTTCTAAAATTGGCATTCAGATAGAGCCTACAGACTGTTCCCTTTAGTTCTGAAACTGTTGCTATCCATGAAATTCTACTTTTATTAATGTGTCATCCTAGATTGTGTTTCTCAGACATTCAGTCAGGATGTCTGTCTCTGTAATACTTGCTGGATGCAGTCTGCCCTTGGAATGCCCCCTCTGCTCACAGCACCATGAGCCTTTTGAAAAGCCCCCTGACTTGTTGATCTCCCTAACAGCCACCCTCTGTCTTTCATGGTGAAATAGACAGGTGAACCCTCCATCTTCCCTCCTTTACAAAGCCCTATTGCGGGCTATAAGGAGCTGCCTCAAATTTGGCTCTCCAGGATCTCCGGCAGAGGCCACACCCAGGAGTGCTACCAGAGATCCTGAATCAGAGATGCCAGGGATTGAACTTTGGATGTTATACATGCAAAGCATGTGCTCTCATGAGAGATATGGAATGGCTCCCTTATGAAGAGAGGCTGGATAGGTTAGGTCTCTTCATCTTGGAGAAGAGATGACTGAGAGGGGATATGATAGAAGTTTATAAAATCATGAGTGTTGTGGATCAAGTTAATAGGGAGCAGTTATTTACACTCTTAAATAGGACTAGGACTAGGGGCCACTCCATGAAACTAGCAGGTACCAGATTTAGAGCAAATAAAATGTATTTTTTCACTCAACGCACAATTAAGTTGTGGAATTTGTTGCCAGAGGATATGGTCAAGGTCAGTAGTATAACTGGGTTTAAGAAAGGATTGGAGAAGTTTCTGGAGGATCGGTCCATTAGCAGCTATTAGCCAGGTAGGTTTGGGGAATGTAACCTCTTACTGTCGGGATCTGGGAGTGAACAACAGGAAATGGATCACCCCATTGTGACCTGTTGGGTACTTCAAGTAACTGAGATTGGCAGCTGTCGGAGACAGGATGCTGGGTTCGATGGACCATTGGTCTGACCCAGTATGGCACTACTTGTGTTCTTATGCTCTACCACCTGAACCACGGTCCACCCGTGTGCAGATGTTCTCTGCTAGAGCCATCTTCTGCTAAAACAACAGATGCAGATGCTCGTCTAATGAGCAGCTTTCGGAGAAAAACAGCACCATCCTCTAGTCAGACAGCGTGGGGAACTAACACTTAGCACAGGTACACGTTTCATTCATTTTACTTATAGCAGGTGCTATAAGTTTTTAGGATTGCACTCTTAAGTCAAGGCTGGTACTCGAAACTATGTTCACCGGGGATGCATGTAAGTGAAACCTTGTTGGGCTTCCTTAAAATTGTGTGTAGTTTTCATGTTCTTCCTTTCAAAACTGGTACGGTGTACTCATGCAGTATTATTCCATTGGAACTGACTAGAATAATTAGGTGGGGTTTTTATTTCTTAAAATCTCAACCTATTTGCATCATGTTTGTTTTGTGTCTCGATATAAACATTTATTTCGTAAGGGGAACCCTAGTGCAATGTACCTCTAGCAAAATAGGATGCTTCAGCTGGAAACTCATCTGGCATACCATGTATTTAACACCTCAATTCACTAACTCCCTGCCAGTTACTCACTTGCTCTGCGCTGAGGCTCAAATTGGGGGCAGGTACCAGCCCGTAGCAGCGGGAATGTGGAAACAGACAGAGAGAACATGGCAGCAGCGGAAAGCGGGGAGAGCAGTTGGAGAAAGCACCCCATGCTCTTACCATCTGTCCTGTGTCCACAGCCCCTCCCTCCCAATATCTCATGGGTAGCTGCTGAGGGTACTGGTGGCTCCCCACAAGCTGGTATGGGATATGTATAGATCCCCATACATGTACTAGCGGCCCTAGTATGTATATGTGACTTCATGTCTGCAATGATCCATGTGTGTTTTATTAAATTGTCATTGTCAAGTGCACAATGCAGCATTGGTGGTTTCCAGACTGGCTTATTAATGCAGGCATCCCCCCTGCCCCCAGCTGTCAGTGTCTCCTGCAAGGGAGGGGGCCAGGAAATCCAGTCTGCGTGGGGCTGTTCTGTCCTTTCTCTCACTTTATTGGACACTCAAAACAATGGACTCAGTATTGATCTGGGTTTCATAAGCCATTACAAAAATGCAGTAATCACCTGCTTTTATGCACCTGATATGCACTGCCATAGCTTTTAATTGGTTTAACTCTCTCTTCCTCTCCTAGTCCAGCAGCCTTGTATTTAAATGTTTCCTACCCGACCCTAACAGCCACAGTTTACATGGCCTTGCAGCTTGTTGTTTATATTGGAATGCCAGCATCTTCCCCTAATCTCCTGTTCACATATGTCCACCTGTCTTGCATTTGCTCAGATTGCGAACAGATTTGCTTGAATTGCTCGTAGTCTGAGGAAAACGCCCTGTGGGGCCCAGATGTTTGCACCCCCTCACCAACAGAAGGGAGTTCCCAAAGAGAGATCATCTGAACGGCTTGTCCACGTTGGATACGGCAGGCCAAGATGGACTCTCAGTCGCTTTGGGATTGCAGGACTCGGTTCACTTTGGTGGCACGATCTGGTGGGGTTTGGAACGTGAATGCAGTTGATCCAAATACAGCACTGTAATAGTTCATGTCATTAACAGTCCTAACTAAACAACATAAGGACCTAAATAATCTACAATCCCAGCCAAATAGTCAAGAAAAAGAAGATAACAGTAGACTGTAGATGCTAACTTTGTACAAAAGTATATAAAAACAAACTTTATTCATACAAACATTCTAAACACATTTGTAGCGAAAGGTTTAAATGTGGTAATATCAATGGGTGTTTTCAAACGTGATGCTGGCCGTGTTCGGTCCGCTCTGGACCGCTTGGGCCGGTGCTGAACCCACGCGTCTGTTCCGGGCCTGCCAGATGTGGACCTGGTTCAGACTCGGGTGGGGTCGGTGGCTGGGCCAGAAGTGTGGGCCCAGAAGGAACTGAGCCCACAGTCCAGACCTAAGAGCTGCCCAGGCAGGGCAGAACGAGCGGGAGCGTCTGTTTTTGCACCCACCCAGCCCAGCATGAATGGTTGCCAAGCATCCAGCCCCGGCTGCCTGTTACTGGCAGACATGACTGCCCGTCATGGCGGGGACGGGGTGCCGGCTGCAGTGCAGGGGTGGAGCCAGCCGGCCAGACATCGGTCCCCATGGCCCTTCCCTGGCTGGATCAGGCCGCAGGAAGGTGCGTTCCATTCCCCAAGCTGACCCAGCCAGGGGTGCCCATCCTGCCTAGGACGTACAGCAGCCGCTGCAGCTGCACGTTTGTTAACACCCAGTGAAAGGAGGTCTAAGTGACTCCAGTCTAGGTGTTACAAAAAGCATCTTCACCTATGCCAGTGCATTTTGAGTTGGGACTGTCTCTCCTCTAGTGTGGCTGGGAAGGCAGCTGCCGGCTTCCCCAGGGCAGGAGAGCTGAGGCCACAGGGCTGGCAGGAGCCCGGTAGTAGCTGACACAGTCCCACTAGATGGCAGCAGAGGCCACTCAGCTGGCAGTATTGGCAGCTGCGGTTCAAGCAGCCCAGGGGCTTTAGGGAGTTGTCAGAGAAACTGCCTGGGGGAAGAGCCCACTATGACAGTGGAGTGCGGTGCCAGAGCTGGCATGGCAGCTAATCTCGTAGCCCTGGCAGCAGTAATACCCACGGGGGGGGGTCTGTCCAAGGTCACAGCTAGAATAGGGACAGGCAGTGTGGCTGCCCCGGGACCTGAAGGGGCTATGCTTCCTGGTGCAGCCAGGTCCCCTACCACTAGGAAGGGAGGGAGGGGGCCCATTTAGGGCTGGACATAGGATTTTACCAGGCTTAGACACTTCTCAGGCTGCTGCCCCACAAAACCACAGCCCTGGCTCCTCCTCCCACCCCCGCAGGTTCTCTAGGGTGCCTGGCTGAGGCTTTGAGTCGGCTGCCATGTGATTCTCACGTCTCCAAAGTGCATACGTCCATAGCGCAGTTTGCTGCTATGCTCTATTTCATGTGCACACACAGTCACCGCCATCTTTGCTCTCTGGAGCTGCTGGACTACATTCCCCAGCATGCTCCAGAGAGAAAACATGGCAGCAACAATTTGCACAAGAACACTAGTCCCTAACAGCAAACTGTTGCTTGTGTGTGCGATAAGGATGATGGCTGTGGAGTGTCGCTGGGCTTGGGCCCCCAGGGCAGGCTTCTCCGGATGGGGAGTCTCCCCCCTCCCCCCCAACTGGTTGTTTGCAGCACGTGGGTCGAGGCGGTACTGCTGTGGCGGAAGGGGAAGGATGAGGTATGGCAACGCAGCTACATGGAGAAGCCTCTCAGCCGCAGCACTGCCCTCACCCTCGGTTCTTGCATCGGGCCGTGCCTTTTGGGCCTGCCCCGAAGTCCAGCCCTGGACCCATTCCATCTTCTACACCAGGGCCCATTTGAACCGAGCAGCTATTCCCCTGTATTGGTTCCTTCCAGCATGTGTCGTCAACAATCTAATGACAGTCTGGGTTTTTTAATAAATATCGCAGGAAAGGGGCATTTCAAGGAGGGGTTTGAAGGCCAGTAAGGTGGCCCCTGGTGGTTTATAGTTATCCATTAAAATGTATATTTTGACAATAAGGGGAAAACTATTCAAAATTACCCATCCCTGATCTCAAGCATCAAAACCTGTACCTCCTCCCTCTGCCCACTCCCCATTCTTCCACTTGCCCCCCCCCAAATCCCTATTCTATTAAATCACACATTAGTGAGGAGTCTCCTCATGTCTAGCCCCTCTTCATGGAGGAGTGGGTTGCCTGAGTGAAAACATCACCCCATCTAATTTCCCATGGCGATGGAGAAAAGGGGGACAGTAGGAGGGCGTGTGTGGTTGAGGGAGAGAAGAGCACTATTAACCCTTGCAACACTCCTGTCAGGTAAAAGCAGCATTATCCCCATTTTTTAGCTTGGGAAGCTGAGGCACCAGAGTTTGTGCAACTCAGAACCCAGGGGCTCTGCCTCCTTAACTGCTGGGCGACGCTTCCTCCCCTGTCACATGAGGAGGTCTGTGGTCAGCTTGCATATGATTCTGCTGTACTCCTTCATGGGGGACGGTCCATCGTGATACTAGTAATGTTGGCAAATGCTTCCCAGTGGCAATATGACGTCCCATCGCACTCTGGTTGTTAGGGAATGAAAGTGGTCGGGGCTACAAAGATCTAAATAGCCTTGCTCCTTGTCTCTCTGCCCTGGCCTTCTTCCCTACGTTCTCATCTGGGAACTTTGCTTCTCTGCCACTACCTTCAACTGCCCCAAACTGTCTTCACCCCCCTCACAGACTCTGCTCCCTCCCTCAGGACCTTAAAATCCCTCCTAAAAACGTCTCTCTTCGGTCAAGCTTTCCCACCAGGACAGTCTGCAGCACCCACTGGAAGAAAGACTTGTCTTTTTTTAAAGCAGCCAATCACTGGGCATTATGATGTGTAAGTAGGCATCGAAATTACACTTTTAAAATTGCTAACTGTCTTAGCAACACTGAACAATAGCCAAGCCAAAAAATAAGTAAATAGAAAATACATTAATTAGAATATCAACGCAATAATAAAATACATAAAAATAATGAAATACAAATAGTTGCAAAAACCAGTAAAATAGTAACATTGGTATAATGTCTAATATCGTAACATTGAAAAAACAAGCAAAATGGTAATGTAGTAATTAATGGTAATGACAAAGATAATTATAATTAACAGTAATAAAGAACAAGTAATGGTAGTGATTAATAAATGGTAATGAAAATGATAACAAGGAAAAACAAAAAATAGTAGCAATAATGTAATAAAAGCAAAAAGCAACAACAAGAAGTAATGGTAATAAAGGCCCTTTTTACATGGGCGGCAAACACATGAACATTTGCTGCCCATGTGAACCGTACCGCGGCACACTCCCGCACACACCCATCCATGCCCATCACCCACCCCCGGAGTCATCCAGAAAAACGGAGGCGGCTCCGTGGGGGGAGGTCGGTGTGCATCGGCGTGCACGCCTCAGAACCTCCCGCCCACCCAGCATACACCGACTGCAGCATACACACTCCACCCCGCACCACAGCTCGTGTACAACGGACCAAATGTTTCAGTAACAACAACACTAACAACAGCAATTAACATAGCTCCCTTCTCCCCTGAAGGTCACATGTAACAACCCCTGGAAGTACCGCTCCCAGGAAAGAGAGCGTTCCAACGAGTGCCAGCCACAGAGGGAGAGCGTTTGGCACATATGGAACTGGGGCCAGGTCTTCTCTCTCTCTGTTTGCTCTCCCATGAATGTCCTCTGCCTGTTTTTGTATCTTTAGTGTCTCCGTTGCCACCATCTGGCCAGTGGACTCCTTCCAAAGCATCTGCAGAACTGAAATAACAGAGGGAGCCCTTTAGTGGACTGATGATTTCATCACAGCCCCTTGAATATCGACACATGGAAGAGTCTGAAACCGGGTTATGTCCTTGCACTGGGATTAAAAGAATTTAACTGATTAATGGAGCTGGGGTTATATAAAGTCACTTGTCTCTCAAACAGCTGGATATTTGTGACCTCGGGGGATATTGGGCAAGAGCTGCGGTTCCTAAGGTTCTTCCTGACATGACCCCACCTTGAGTTTTCAATGTAATTCCATAACCCCTACTCTTCCTGCAGCAGCAGCAAAGGGATGCAAACTATATCAGCTCTCAGCCAGCAGCAGCGTGACCCCAAACGCAGTCTTGGCCTATGGTTTGGTAATCTTTGGACTAGAGAATCTCTCCTGGTTCCAAAGACTTTTAATCCCTCCCCCTCTGTGCTCCGAACAAGGGAGACAAAAATGCTGCTGCAGCTCGTCAGCTTTGCTCTAACTAGAGCTCAGGTCCGTGGAGCTGGGGCCATGCATGTGGGCCTCCCAGACTCATGGGCCCTGATGCATTTGCACAGCCTGCACCTAGGATAGCTCTGCCCCCGCAAGAGTCGCAGCCACTGGCCCACTGCTCTTTCAGCTCCACCATGACCAGACTCAGGCTGCATTGATTACTTACCAGAGGCAGATGTCCCTCATTCATCTTGTCGAGGTGCTGCTTCATGATACCTAAACGTGCAATGGAAAACAAAATCTCCCCTTGAGCGCACATGGATAATATTAGCCCCAGTCAAGCCTCTGCTTTCTCCCATTCAGGGCTGAGGCTGGGGTGGGAGGATACTCTAGACTAGAGGTGGCCAAATGGTGGCTTGGAAGCCACATTAGGCTCTCAGATACCTGTGATGAGGATCTGAGTAGAAGTAACTGCCTGGTGGAGTGTCTGTGTGGCGCCCCCAGGAGCAAGAGAAGCAAAGCTACCATTTCTACCGCTGCCATTTCCCAGAACCTTCTGGGGGCCATAGGGGCAGGGGCAGCGTGCCCTGAGCCATTATTGCTGCTGCCCAAACTCGCTGGACCGCCTGGGAGATGGAGCTTTGACATGAGGAAGGGGGGGCAGGGGGAAGCCACGTTGCATCATCCCTGAGATTGGGGGAAGCTAGTGACCAATGTTAAGTGTGTTGTGGCTGTCGGCGATATGGAAGTCTTGGGCCTGGGGACTTTTCCCACCCCGCTCGAGAACACTTTGGGCCAGAAGAATATATAGAAGATAGAAAGGGATAATGTAATTAGAAGGGGTATTTAAATAAAAAGTAATTTCCTGTAAGGGGTCAGATCTCCATTTGCTACTACGTTTAGTTAATAAAAACGTTCTACAATAAGTGTAGATTTGAGTGGTCTGAGCACAGACATTGGAGCCAGGAACAAGTAATCATGGCCTCCCTTTGGGGCTCAGTTAAATTGCTCAGGGAAATGTAATCTTTGCCTGGGTGCAGTAGGGAAAAAAGGTACCCCTGGAACGTCTTCATGCTACTATCACAGGGCAAGGCAGAGGAGAAGCCCAAGGCTTCCTTGAATTAACCAGGACTCTGTGGTAACACTATAGGTGAGGGGAAGAGGTGTATGCCTCCTGTTCTCAGGTAACAGTAAGAAGCCCTGCCCGGTGCTGTGTGACCGTGTCCCTGCTGTGTCTCTGCCGTCCCATGGACCCAGTCCCTACCTTCAAGCCCTGTTGACTGAGAACAGGGTAAGGAAGCAGAAATGAGAGCGTGCACTCAGTGACGGGATGAGTCCATGTGGCACAGATCCATGATCTGGACCTTCCTCTTCCTGAACACATCCCTTAAACACCACACCACCCCTCTTATCCACACAGGCAAGGCTTGTAATCACCATCAAGGTGTCCCATGGGAAGGTACCGTGGGGTAAGCTATTATTCAAGGTTTGCCCTCTGGAGACCCCAAAGTACTTTATAGAGATTAATAATGTATCCCATCCCCCCATTACAAACCTATCGGGTTCAGGGGAGTACGGATATCTACATCTTACATGAGGGCGGAGGGGCCGAGCAAGCAAAGGCTAACGGTTCACTCCTGCCCCCGTGGGAGCTTTGCTGTTTCCTTCAACAGGAGCTCAAGAACGGACCATCAGGCATTGTTTCTCACCTGTGAGGTGACTTGCTGCAGTGTGGGTATCATGCCAGGGACTCCCAGTGTGCCCCAGCAAAGTTTGATGAAGTTGTTTCGGAAATTTACCTGCTGGACCTAGAGGAAAGCAGCAGCATGGATGAGCCCCTGCTACTAGAAGTGCTTTTAGCCCTACTGTTGACAGGTGCCAGGAAGAGTCACCAGGAAAAAAGAGGTAGAATTTGAGGAACAGGCAAGGCCTCAATTCACAACTCGCTTACCCTAGAGCAGCCCCATAGAAGCCCTGCAGAGTTCAATGGGGCTGCTCTGGAGGAAGTGGTCTGCAGATCACGGCCAATGATGGCATCTGACATCTTACTGCCCCAGTTCCTGTCTTACTCACATTGCCTGGTGTATCTCCCCTGCTCTGGACTCCCTCCCCACCCCCTAATACACGTGCACACATACTACCAGTCTAAGACTAGACAGCTCTCTCACCAGGAACTTAGAAACTTCTTTTATCAGCCACTTGAGATCCATCTGCTCCATGATAATATTCTTTTCCACTGTGGCTTGCAGCTCTTTCCAGCCCAGAAATGGTAGGCATATCAAAAGAGTTCTACGGCATTCCTGAAAAAATAGACTGGTCAGTGATCACAGAGGCTGCTGGGTTTATTATACGAGAAAGAGCTATGAACTTGGCTATTCATCTTCTCCAGGAGAAAAGGAAATTTTCCTGGACACAGCAACCTGCAGGCAACACCAATGTATGAAGGAACAGAAATATCTAGCCAGCAGCTCTTGGGGAGACATTGGTTCCTGAGTACAAGAACTGGCAAGAACAGAGCCATTGACAGCTTACAGGGACCTATCCTGGGCTGAGATGGGTCAGCCCCAGGAGCTAAGAACAAAACTGGATACAAATCCAGCCAGCACAACACCCAAAGGAGAGAGTCTGGGCTGCCACAGAAGCAGGAATGGTAGAATCCCTTTTGGAGAGGAAGGGGATTTCTCCTGCTTCCTAGACAAGTTACCAAATGTCTCACCTGGGCAACACTGTTGTTGGGGTCCTGCAGGTGGAGCAATGGTATCCCCAACATCTCTCGGACCTGGCTGGTAAAAAAGTGTTAACAGAATACCCCCTCTCACTCTTGACTATTGGGGGGTGGGTACCCCAATATCCACCGTTCCTTAAACTTTGGGGGGGAATTAGCTTAATGACTTAAACCGGGGTCTCCACGTGTTCAAAAGGATTTAGCTGAGGACAGTATGCGCTACAGGCAGTTTATGTACCCTCCCCAAATAGAAAGAGAGAGACACAGGTGTTCCATAACAACAAGTTTATTGCTATACAAAACAGAGAAACACAGCCCTGGTCTGGCTGGTGGGATTTAAAAGGGGGAAACACAAGCGGTGCGGGGGGTATGGTAGGAGAAGGAGGGGGGTGGGGTCCAATGTCGGCTCAGCGATGGGGAGCGAGAGAATGCGAAAGAGGGGGAGAGAGAGAGAGAGACAGGGCTTCCCCAGTTGGCTGGGAAGTCTGGACCTGTGGTTACCTTTCTTTGCCTGTTGAGATGGGACAGGCGGCCCACGGATTCACCGGAGTTCGGGGGATGGAGGAAGGAGAAGGGAGATCTCTCAATTCAGACACACACAGAGTGACCTGCACGTATCTGGGTCCCAAGTTTTCTCAGCGGTTGAGGGGAAAACAAGGGGCAGTTATTGGGTACTAAACAAAAGGTTTTGGGAGGCTACGAAGGGTCGTTGGGGGTACTCAATGGGTTAACAAGGGGAAAAGTCACAACTTTTGCTTCCATTACAAAGGTGACTCCAAGATATGCAAAAGATCTCTTTGACTCACAGTGGAACTGTAAACAAAAGGTGGAGGGAGGGAAGGAAGAGCTAAATGACAGACTTCAGGGTACAATAAGTGTGTGTCTGGTTTCTCTTGGGGAATACGGAAATAGGATGTTGCTGCTCTGAGTCATGGCTACCAGTCCTTTGTCACAACAGGGTGAGCCCCCTCTCCTTAATGACTCCATTCTTTATTCAGAGGGCTCTCCCTTCCAGTCTTTTTCTCAACCTTAGGCTGGTATTTTTCCATGAGTGGTCCCTTTTGGCTAGGAGCTAGGGTAGTTGGACCCGATCCTTATTTTTCATGCCCCCCCCCTTCCTCTTGCATCCAGTGTGGGGCTTTTCCCCAAGCCTCCTTGCCCTTGGTTACCCCTATGGACTTTGCCGACCCCCAGGTCCAAGTTAGTTGGCTATCACAAGGGGGGGTTACATCCGTTCTAGGGGGAGACCAGGGGTCCTGACTAACAATTCCCCCCGTTGGGGACCTTTTAATCTCATTAAAATGGTCCCCACAATATGGGATGGGCCACACCTGAACCGTAGCCTACCTAGCCCAATACGTTGGCTCACAACATGTAAAAACACCAGCCACCGGAAGATCTATGACCAATATGGTCTGTTGGAGTCTCTTCTATAGGACTCCAACAGTCTCTTCTTCGCTCTGTTCTGCTCGCTCTGCTCTGCTCTGTCTGACTCTTTATCCTGCTGAGCCACTATTCCTATACCTACGATCTGTTTACCCTTATCCTTGCCACATGGACCTGTCTATTTTATTACTTTGTAAAGCCAAGCCAAGTACGTGCACTTGAGACCTCGCATCTTCATGAATGTTAGACCCCTTGTCTCTCCCTCTGTTCCCCTTCC
>QEPC01007499.1:5088664-5100023 GCA_003113815.1 Sphenodon punctatus | reverse complement strand
CAGGGGAGAAACCTTTGTTCCACCTCATCAAGCAGCCTAGAGACATAGGCTCCTACACGCTGCCTCCCCATTTGCTGCTGATTGAGAGTGGCCCCTATGCAAGTCTCTGTTGCTGCCAATTGTATGAAGAAGGGAAGTTTGGGATCCGGGTGAGCCAGTGCTGGGGCTTTTCCAAAATCCATTTTTAGAGTTGCCAATGCTTCTTGTTGATCAATTCCATGCCTGTCCCTTTTTCAGGAGCTTGTACAGAGGTCTTGCCTTGTCTGCGAAGAACTCTATAAAGTCCCTAGAAAAGTTTAGGGTGCCCAGTATGGCTCTGAGGGAATGCAGGTCTGTGGGTGCATGTAATTTAGCAATCACTTCCACCCTCTGGGTGTCTGGGGATCTTCCCTCTTCTCCCAAACTGATCCCCAAGTATTTCACCTCCTTTTGCACAAGCTGTGCTTTGTCTCTATTAACCTTGAACCCAGTCTCTTGAATTATGGCAAGTACCTCCCTAGTTACCTCTGCAGTCCGGTTCCTGTCTGGGGAATGCACCAGGATGTCATCTACGTATGATAAGGCACACCCTCTTGATTCCGGCTTCAATTTATCCCACATTTTTTACACCGCCGAGTGGCAAATGCTGGGGGATGAACGGAAACCTTGGGGAGTTCTAGTAAAACTGAACTGTTGATTCCGGTATGTAAATGCAAACTTGTACCAACAGACTGAATGGAGAGGGATCGCAAAGAAAGCATTTGCCAAATCAATGACAGAGTACCAGTGGGACCCCGTGGATATCGCTGCTACTATCTCGTTGTATTTAGCTACCACTGGAGCAAAAGGAAGAGTCGCTGTATTTAGAGCCCGATAGTCTACAGTCATCCGGTAAGTTGCCCCATCTGCTTTAATAACTGGCCAGATGGGGGAGTTACAGACACACTGCATCCTTACAATGACTCCTTGCCCTAACAGGCTATCTATTGTGGCTTGAATTCCCTCTTCAGCCTCTGCCGGATACTTGTATTTCTTTTGCGGGGGGAGCTTTCCCCTCGATGGGCACCTCCTCCTCTACTTTCCCGCACTCTACCTTGTCCTTAATCCTTCCTGGGTCCTTAGTAAATTCCTGGGTCCATAGATCATTAGTCAAGGGGAGAACGGGAAGAGGTGCCTTAAGGGCTGCGCAGCGGTGTATGGCAGAAACCTCAGAAGGACCCCCTGGGACTTGCCACAGTACCCTGTTAGCTAGGTCTGTTAGCTGGGACTCCTTCAAAAATGGAGCCCCAATGATCCCCTTTTCTTTTCCTTTATGGACACAACTTTCAATTGTTCCCTTCAGTTTGCCTAATTCAAAGGGAACCTTTTTCCATAACCGGGGCTTCCTGAGTTTCCCCACCATAACCGCTGAGCGCCACGGTTTTACCAGAGGGTTCCCCTGCATTGACCCAGAGTTCCTGGATTCCCAATGCTGACCTTTACATTGGGTCTCCCCCATCTATCGGGGTGTAGTTTTGCAACTACCTGGGAGGGGGACCCTTGGGAATCGGGCAGCCCTAGCAGATATTGTGGACCTCCCGCAACACTTGCTCCTGCTCTGGGGTCCTGTTTCTATTGTCTGGGTCCTCAGACCCCATAGCCACTACTGGCTGGGAGGGAGCTTGACTAAACTCCTTCCCCCGCTGTTTCCGTAACTCTGCTGCGGCGTTTATTAAGACCTGTACGGGCTGGAGATGGAACTGCCTCATATGTCTGGCCCCAAGCCTTTTGACATTTCGGCGGAACTGTAAGACCTGGCTGTTTGCCCAGGCCTTTGGGAGGGAGGGGGGGTGATTTTTAATCCCCCACCTATATATTTATTTATTATTGTACTCTGCCCTGTTTTATTGATATATTTTATATTTGTATTTTAATTGTTTTAAAACTGTTTTTATTGTTGTTAACCGCCCCGAGCTGCATTGCAGGATGGGGCGGGATAAAAATCCATGAAATAAATAAAATAAATAAATAAATATGTCGCTCTCAACCTGTTCAAAACTAAACCTCCCCCTGAATGGCTACCAGCACAGGCCTGCCCTTGAGAAAGGCACGGACTAACGTCCTGATGGCTAATGAGCCTAGCCATAGGTATAGTGATTTTCTTGAGCCTCTAGCATTTCTGTGCTACCCATTTACTTGGAGAAAGGATGATCCATTGGTTAGGTTGTTTGCTTGCAATTAGTGGAGACTTTTGCTTGTGGAGCCCCATGGACGCAGCGGACGCAGTGGGGACCCAGTGGATAAACTGGGACCTGGGTGGTTCCTGATTCAGGACTAGAATTCTGGGGGCTTCCTGGGGTAAACGTCTCCATCTTTTTCTAGTGAAAAGGTCCTGCACCTCCTTGGTTCTGGCCACTGTCAGGATTCTGGTCCAGGTACACCCAGCAATACTAGATCAGCCCTGTGGTCTATGTTGCTGATGAGAGCTACAGCATGAGGCGATGGGGATACCCTCATCCCCAAATGTTTTAATCATCCTTCACTAAACTCCATCCTAACTTAGATTGCAAGCCTCTTGGAAAGAGCTGGTATCATCTGATTCCCTAATTGACAAGCACATTCATGGCACTTGATCAATTGTCGTGATGGCTAGATCGCTGTAGGAAACAACTTCCCAATCAGCGATGAAGAGGCGATAACAGCAACGAGAATGCAGGCAGTGCAATGAAGAGGCAATTCCAGCCATTGCTCATGGCCTCATCTTGCCTCCTAAATGAACCTTCAACAAGGTCATCCCATCTGCTGGGAGGGGGTTATATTCGCTTACATTATTCAAATTCTTTCTTGCCTGTAGCATGATATTTTAAAATATTTTTCTTATTTCAGTCTCCTTTACATAGCGGAGCATTTTTGACAGCGCTTTTGTGCTCTCACTATGTTGGGTGGTTAATTTCTGATGACAATTTTTAAAATGAGATGGTTTTTTCTCACCTGGACAAACACAAGACATTAAAAGCATCTATTAATGACCACATTCATGAAATCTGTTCTTTAGCTGCTGGGGGAATTTCATCTTCACCCAGAGATTCCTTCCTTTATTCTAGGTTCTTGCTGCAAATTCCAACCCAGATGATGCCCAGGTTACTCTACTGATTGCCAAGAGGTTTCTAAAGGTGTTAACAAATGAGACATTACCCCACACCAGGTGGGTGTCCACCTGCTCATTTAGTAGTTGGTCACCCCCACCGGCTACAAAGCCACCACCCACTGGACCCACAGCCTCCACTCATCACTGGATCTTGGCGAATGTGGATCCCGCCATGTGGGCAAATGCTAGCTAATGCAGGCTAATAGACACCCACGTTCCATGATTTAGGTGGTGCGCAGCATCTCTGTGTGTACAGATGTCAGGGCTTGGCCAAGAACCCCTGTCCTTCGAGGATACTGCAGCAGTGTCATGTTCTGTTGTGCTACCATCTCAACTTCTCCGATTCTGCCTATTGCTCTGTGGAGCTCTCTGCTGTGCCTTGTTAACTACCCACGGCTTCTGGTGTAGCCCCTCCCACTGATTCCTGATTGGCTTCCAGTGGCCATAAAGCCCGATGGGAACAACAGGGCAGTGGCAGGACAACTGTTGCTTTTCCCCTTCCAGCCCAGCCATATCAGGAGCCTTGAAGATATAGCCTAGTTGGGAGTTCCTGTCTGGCTCTTCTGCTTTACAATACCTTCTTGTTGTCTTTGTCCCCTTTACACCCCCCTTCCCTTGGAAGCCTTAAATCCCACTTCGATTCTCTAGCCTCCTACCCTGGCTCCTCTTGGTGGAGTATGACCTCGAACCTTGCTATGGGACCCTTGTGTAGTGTTAAGTCTTGTTGCCTCTGAATCATGTTATCATGTCTTTGAATTGTTAAGTCTGGTTTGCCCTTAAAGCCTACCTTCTCCCCCACTCCCTTTCCCGCACTTTGTGCGTGTTAAACCTTGTTGCCTCTGAATCCTGTTATTGTATTCCTGCGTATTGTTAAGCCTTGGTCCCACTGAACCGGCTTCCCCCCACCCCCCATTTGCTTCTCTGGTCTTCACCCTGTGCAGGTTAAGCTGGGTATGCCTGTGCATTGTTAAGTGTTGGTGTTTTGAAGCCAACTTCCCTCTGCCTGTCCCGCTCCTCACCCAATTCTTCTTAAGGCTTGCTGTCTCTGAAGCCTGCATTCTTTCCTATGCTGACTCAGCCCTCCCTTAAGGTCTGTCTCTCTCCACACTTTGCTAGCTACATGCCTCTGTCCCATAGAGTGTGTCTCTTCTCAACTCCTGCTCATGGAACTCCTTTCTGTAGGTTCTTTCTCACATTTGATCTTGCCTTGTATTCCTGCCTGGGAATAGGGCGCTTGTTCCAGTTCCCTAGAACTCAGCTGTGGGCTTTGTGGGCTGTTTGGACCCTCTGGTCAGAGTTACTCCATCCCACCCGGGGCCACAGAGGTCTTTCACACCCCTGTGATGACCATGGGAAATCACCCGTTAAGGACTAGACATTCTTGATCCTGAGGGGTTAACTGCCTAGACCTGCTAAGGCCTCTGACAGCAGGTATGCCAGCAACATAGATACACAGCCGGAAATCCTACAGCATCTGAGGATCGACCTCTTCCTACTCTTCTCTCCACTCTCGCTCCCACTGGTGCTGCCAGTGGAGGATGCCCACAAGCGCATGAAACACACTCAAGGGGCTGCCCGTTTATTAGGTTGGACACACTAAACATGTGAGTCGTGGCTGCATGGACCGAACCCAAACCCGAGCAGGCTGTTGTCTCATTTGTTTTCAGCCTAAGGTAAAACAAAAAGCAGAGTGTAAAAGCATCTTTTAGATCTGATGTCAATCACAATCCCTTCTTTAAGGAAGGCAATATCGAATGGAATGTGACCATAAGGAACTTTAAGTAGCAAATAAACTGATGTAACTTTCTTAAATCCCCAATTGGTCTAACCTTTTCCCTCTAGTTATTTGTGACCTACTTTGAAAATAGTAAGCCAGTCTCTCCTGGAACCATGTATCTTCTGAGGGCTGGTCCTTCCTTAATTGTTATTGCCTGGTGTGTCATAAAGGCTGACTACTGGAGGATAAAGAGCTGGTCTGTTGGTTACTCTAACTAAATGTTTAAGGCTGCCTTTACTTGTGGGATGAGTATGGGGAAGTGGAGGGATTGTACCTTTTGGTATAATTATAATAATAAGACCTACTATATCTGTGCCAATAATAGGAGTGACCTGGTTGTTTCACCTTAGGTATCACTATAAGAGACATCACGGTAAACCTAGTCTGACTGATTTCTCTCAAAAGACATGGCTGTTCAGTCTTGCTTTGGGGGGGGACTGGGGTTAGGGTTGGGGATTTTTATCCCTCCCTTTGTTATGTATTTTACCAGTGTATTTTGAACCTGTTTTAATATTTTTGTTATCTGATGTTGTGCGCCGCCCAGAGCTGCCTTTGGCAGAATGAGCGGGTTAAAAATGTCTTAAATAAATAATTAAAATAAAACTCCAATGCGGTCTTGGAAAGAAAGATATTGTGGTTGAACAGCAGATTCTCTCCTCTTTGTTTGTTATAATATTTCAAAGTCATAGATTTGAGCCAAGCATCCTGTCTGGTGGCAATGGTATTTGCTACCAACCTTGCCGCTGTATTGCATATAGGCTGTGAATCTTGCAGCGGAAATGGTCAAAAAGCCCTCACTCCGAATCCTCTGTGCTTCCTCCTTTTCCTCCACTGGCAGCACAGTCCGAAGCAGCCTCATGGTCTCCCTCAGTTTATGCTGGGAGGAGGCCATGGCCGAGCTATAATTAGATACTCTGACCATAGCGGATGATGCAAAATTCTTCCTTCAAAAATGTCCAACTTTCTACCCTTCCTGTCAGCAGGTAACATTTCCTGTGTCCCCCTTCTCTGGTTATCTGCCACTGCTGCCAGCTTCAGATGCCTAAGGTAGATTATGTGGGTATTGGGAGGGAAGAGATAAAATTAACTTACTGTCGGGCAAACTGGTGCAGCAACTAAGGAACCTTCTGTCACTGGGAGGGGGAGGGGGTCGGGGGAATCCCACGCACTCACACAAGGTCACCAGGCTCACGCTCAGCCTGGGATGTAATGCCGTCAGGATAGTGTTCTGGTCTTTGTGATCCCAAAGAGACCAGGCCCCTATCCTCATTGGGTGCAGAGCTCTTTCGTGAGAGAACAGCCTCACACCACACACTTTCACTATAAAGGGGGACAAGTGGTGGGGGGGCCGTGAGGCGTCGCAGGGAGAAGGGACCAGCCTCAAGGGGAAGGACGATGAGGGCTCTCTCTCTCCAGGGGGGAAGGAGCAAATCCCAGGGACGGGGGAAGGGGCTTGTGTTCTTCCCAGCCACCACTCACTCACACAAACTTAGGGAATGGGTACATGGGGGTACAAATATACTACCACTCATTCTCACATGATGGCAAGGCAAGGGTGAGACAGAAGCAAGACCAAGGGCAAGGATAGAGGCACAGGCAGGGGCAAAGGCAAAGATAAAGGTAACTTAGTTTTCGTGAGCCAGCTTCTCAGGCTCTGATTACCGGCACTGCGTGTCTTCCAGTGCCGGTGTTTATAGCCCAGGCCCCGCCCCCTGACGTGCCTGGAGCCGTGCAGAACATCACACAGGCTCCAGTGATGACCTCACCTGACATGAGGTGAAAAGCTCTCCTGCTTCTGCGTTGGTGCCGGTTGCCCTGGCAACCGGACGTGGCGGCACAGCTGTCTGTCTCGCCACGTCAGTTTTCTGCACCGGAGGCGGCGCTACTTGAGCAGGGATGGGGGGTGGCTCTTCGGGGCCTGCTGGGGGCTCTCAGCATCCCCCAAGGATGCCCCCAATGGCGGGGGATGACACCTTCCTGTTTTTTTGTAGCTTCTCAAGCCAAGCATGGAAGTAGTTGCAAAATAAGCCTTTCTGCTTTTGGCTGGTCCAATATTTGGGAAAAGATAATTGGTCACCTACCTTGGTGAATTCTTTTCTTCCTCTTCTACGCAGACAGTCCTCCGGTCGGGTAGCTCCTCTCTTGACTGGCAGGAGGCAGAAGAAATTAGTCGCTTTTGCACATGCGCCTCCTCAGCTACCCGGTCCCGCACTCTCCATGAGTTCCAGAGCACAGGACCGGCAGCCTTGTGTCATTAAAGGGAACCAGAAACTGCCCTATACCTAACTACGAGAACCTTAACTTGGAACCCTAGAGACTAAAACCATTTTAGATCCAACAGGGATCCACTATTTCTTAATTGAGAACACAGGAAGCTGAGACATAATAGAAGCAAGCTGCTCCCGACCCATCAGAGCTGTTTTAGTGGGTGGGGCCGGAGGACCGTCTGCGTAGCACCGCCTGTAGAACTCTCCTCCCGAAGGCTGCCTCAGCCGACTGGTAAGTATTGATTTTATAATGCTTCACAAAGGTGTGAACTGATGTCCAAGTAGCAGCTCGACATATCTCCTCATATGAGGCTCTCGCCTTGAACGCATAGGAAGGGGCTGCTCCCCTAACAGAATGAGGCCAAATCTGAAGGGGAGGAACCCTTCCCTTGGCCTTGTAAGCCTCAGTAACAGCATGTTTCACCCACTTAGATATCAGGGTCTTTGACGCCTTAGAGCCCTTGACACCAGCTCAAAGGTTAACAAAAAGAGCTGTAGTTTTCCTAAAACTCTGAGTCCTGACCAAGTAGATCTTCAGGGCGCGGCGTACATCTAACGTATGCCACAGTTTCTCCCTCGGGTGCACAGGATTGGGGCAGAAGGATGATAAGACCACCTCCTGAGATCTATGAAAAATTGAATTAACCTTCGGAATGAAGGCCTGGTCTAGTCTGAGAGTCATGGATTGCTTTTGAAAAATGCAAAAATTCTCTTCCGTAGATAGAGCTCCTAGTTCAGACATCCTCCTGGCTGAGGTAACCGCTATCAGAAAAGCCACCTTTAGGGATAGCATATAAAAAGAAACCTAAGCAAGAGGTCCGAAAGGAGACTTGTGGTGTTTTCAGACGTTACGGGCGGGCAGTTCACCACAGTGGATTCCCGGTGGGGGTGAACAGAACCACCACCACCCCGGGGCGAATAAAGACGTGTCCCGAACAGACGTGACGGGACCGGGACCATGGCCGGGAATCGGGCTTCCAGATCACGGCCCGGGACAATGCAACAGATGTGGCACCGATTCCCAGCTGTGGTCAAAATACCCAGAATCCACCGGGCAGGGGCGGGACACAGACATGGCCGCCTGAGGGCAAACGAAGCCAAAAGGCACAAAAGGGAATGCCCACACAAGGGAAATGGGAAGGATGGGGGGAGAAGGAGAAGAGTCGGACAGGTACCACACAGCAGGCACACAGCCAGCGGAGGCACAGTGGAACACACAGCACGAGCACATGCCCGCGCACACACACACACACACACACACAAGGGAAAGGGAGGGAAGGCGGGCACGGGAGCCCGGACAACACACAAGGCACAATAGGAGCAAAGGGGGGGGCGGGACACAGAAGAGGGGGGAAACCGCAAAGGGTGCAGGGCAGGACACAGGCAACAGCAACCACAACCCCCACAGCAGCACAGTCCGTACAGGCGCCCCCACAGCAACACAGGCAGTCCCGGAAGGGGGGGGGCAGGATCTTGGGACCAAGGCACAGCGGGGGCCTGCAATGCACAGCGAGCTGGGCGGGAATAGTCCAGGAGACACACGGAGACCCCACACACTGAGGGGCCGCTGGAGGGCAGCCAGGACAGCCGGTATGGCGCTGAAGGTCCAAGGACGCACACACACCGCCAGAGGAAGCACCAAGGGCCAGTCCGGGGGTCCCGGAACCCCCAGGTCACACAAGCACCCAAGGGTGGGGGGGCAGGCAGCAGGTGGCAGCGCTGACGGGTGGGGACAGGTAGCTGGACACAGGCGGGTCAGTGAGGCCATGCAGAGTGCCGCACCCAGGCACCAGGGAGGGAAACCACGGAGGGAAACTCCAGGTGTGCAGGAAGTCCGGGGGTGGGGCCCAGAGGGGGCCTGGGGCCACAGGCAGGGGCAGCAGCACCCCGCGAAGCAGGCTTCACCACAGCACGGCAGAGACATCAGGGAGGGAGCAGCCAGCGGGGACCGGCCCCCCCAGACGGGCGGGAGCCCACACGGGGGCAGGACACCGGGGGGCTGGGAGGAACACCGGGACTCACAGGCAACCGCTGGGGGCCACTGCGGGCCCAGGGGCCAGGTGCCCCACCCGGTGAACCAGGTGGGGCCAATGGATAAAGCCCCGGCAGTACCCCAGCACGGACATGTGGTGGGCGATCAGGTAGTAGGCCTTGAAGGGATCATGCATGGAGAGACCCAGCTGGACGTCCAAACGGGACCACACCCCCAACAGGGCCAACAGCTCTGCCGCGGAAGGCTCCGACACACAGCAGGCAAGAGAAGGAGACCAAGGAAGATGTCCCAGCTCCAGCAGCCGGTGGTACACCGCCGCACGGGTGCGCTGGTACCCACGCGCCCCGTGAACACAGGCAAAGTAGGACATGGCCAAGGCAGGGCCACCCTCAGCAAGGCACAGCATGTAGGCGCCCAGCCCGCACACACTCAGCACAGACATTGTCTCAGCCCCGTACCAGTGCACATGAGAACACTGTTTGTCCAGGATGCGTCCTTCAGGGAAGCGAACCAGCCCCAGGGTGTCTGCATGCAGCCGGCAATCATGGGCGCTCGCCTCATAGCTGAAGTAGTGAAGTCCGGAGCTCAAGCTCGCAAAGGCACCCGCACGGCTGGCCGGGCTGCCCAGGAGCAGCTGCACAGCTGGGCTATGCCACAGGTCGCACAGAGACATGGTCTCGTGGAAGGTCCAGAAATGGGGGGCCCCATGGGGGCCGGGAAGCGGGAGCCCGGTGGATGGACAACCAGACATGGTCCTGCAAGACAGGGAGAATAACACCACGGACAGGGGGGCACACATACCCTCCAGGGCCGGGAGGGCCTCCAAGGGGTCCCAAGGACAGGAAAAGCAGCCATGGGCTGCAACATTGTAGCACAAAAGAGCGAGGCGTGGGGCACGGACCCGGCATAGCTGCCCAACACAATAGCTCTCACAGAACAGCTAATCAGAACACCAAGGCCACGGTGTTGCAAACAGACAGGGGTAGAGGGTTGATGGGTGAAGGCATGCAGCTGCAGAGGGAGCGCACAGAACTGCGCGCACATGGAGGTGCGAGGACCCATGCGCATCCAGCACCTGTAACCATGGGCACGCCCACAGACCCATGCACCCCATTGGGGGGCCCGGCAGGCTGGGGGTCGCTCCCCAGCACGCACGCCCATCAGAGGGCCATAATACACATCCCACAACCTCCGGGGCCACCACCACCATGGAGCGGGACAGGGCAGCTGCCTACTGGATGCACCTCGCGCTCGCAGCCGAGTGGTACCGTGACCACACCGAGCAGCTTCGCCTCCTTGGTGCGGAGGTGCACCTGGCCGCCTGGCTGCAGGTTTCCCTGGCCTGGAGAGCTGCAAGGGCCCGCAGGGCGCACCATTGCCGGAGGAGAGCCCGTGCCCAGCTCAGGGCACAGTGGCTATCCGGGGCAGACTGGCAGGCCGTGAGCCGGGCCCGGATAGCCTCTGTGCCCTGTGGGCGAGGTAGGCGCCACCTGTGGGCGAGGGAGACCATGCGCCGGGCAGTTCAGCTCGCTATGCCCATTGAGAGGCGCCTATGGGTCGCAGAGCGCCCACAGGGTTGGTGGGCGAGGGCGCTGCCCAGTGGGACGAGGCACCTTGAAGGGCCCACCTCAGGATGGACAAGCCCACCCTGCTGTGGCTAGCGGAGCTCCTTACGCCCTGGCTAGAGCGACAGCACACCTCCATGAGGACCCCCATCCCCATGGTCCAGCAGGTGGCCATAGGGGTCTGGGCCCTGGCAACGCCCGACTCCTGCCGGTCCGTGTCCGAGCACTTCGGGGTAGGGCTCAGCACCGTAGCCTGTATCCTCCGGGATGTGTGCGAGGCTGTGGAGGGCGTGCTCCTGGACAGAACAATCCAGCTGGTGGACCAGGAGGCCGTGATGGTGGAATTCGCGGCCGGAGGCTTCCCCAACTGCATGGGAGCCATGGATGGCACCCACGTCGAGATCCTCTGCCCCTCTGCAGGGGAGGCAGCAGAGTATGTGAACCGGCACGGGTACCACTCCCTGCAGCTGCAGGTGGTTGTAGATCATTGGGGCCGGTTCATAGACATCTTCACGGGCAACTCTGGCCGCAGTCATGACGCCCGAATCATGACCATCTCCCCCTTCTATGCCCAGATGTTCCGGGGGGACTTCGCTGACATGGGGATGACCTGGATCAAGGGGGTACTGATGCCCCCCTGTATTCTGGGAG
>QEPC01007499.1:5052757-5088648 GCA_003113815.1 Sphenodon punctatus | reverse complement strand
CGCACACACACACACACACACACACAAGGGAAAGGGAGGGAAGGCGGGCACGGGAGCCCGGACAACACACAAGGCACAATAGGAGCAAAGGGGGGGGCGGGACACAGAAGAGGGGGGAAACCGCAAAGGGTGCAGGGCAGGACACAGGCAACAGCAACCACAACCCCCACAGCAGCACAGTCCGTACAGGCGCCCCCACAGCAACACAGGCAGTCCCGGAAGGGGGGGGGCAGGATCTTGGGACCAAGGCACAGCGGGGGCCTGCAATGCACAGCGAGCTGGGCGGGAATAGTCCAGGAGACACACGGAGACCCCACACACTGAGGGGCCGCTGGAGGGCAGCCAGGACAGCCGGTATGGCGCTGAAGGTCCAAGGACGCACACACACCGCCAGAGGAAGCACCAAGGGCCAGTCCGGGGGTCCCGGAACCCCCAGGTCACACAAGCACCCAAGGGTGGGGGGGCAGGCAGCAGGTGGCAGCGCTGACGGGTGGGGACAGGTAGCTGGACACAGGCGGGTCAGTGAGGCCATGCAGAGTGCCGCACCCAGGCACCAGGGAGGGAAACCACGGAGGGAAACTCCAGGTGTGCAGGAAGTCCGGGGGTGGGGCCCAGAGGGGGCCTGGGGCCACAGGCAGGGGCAGCAGCACCCCGCGAAGCAGGCTTCACCACAGCACGGCAGAGACATCAGGGAGGGAGCAGCCAGCGGGGACCGGCCCCCCCAGACGGGCGGGAGCCCACACGGGGGCAGGACACCGGGGGGCTGGGAGGAACACCGGGACTCACAGGCAACCGCTGGGGGCCACTGCGGGCCCAGGGGCCAGGTGCCCCACCCGGTGAACCAGGTGGGGCCAATGGATAAAGCCCCGGCAGTACCCCAGCACGGACATGTGGTGGGCGATCAGGTAGTAGGCCTTGAAGGGATCATGCATGGAGAGACCCAGCTGGACGTCCAAACGGGACCACACCCCCAACAGGGCCAACAGCTCTGCCGCGGAAGGCTCCGACACACAGCAGGCAAGAGAAGGAGACCAAGGAAGATGTCCCAGCTCCAGCAGCCGGTGGTACACCGCCGCACGGGTGCGCTGGTACCCACGCGCCCCGTGAACACAGGCAAAGTAGGACATGGCCAAGGCAGGGCCACCCTCAGCAAGGCACAGCATGTAGGCGCCCAGCCCGCACACACTCAGCACAGACATTGTCTCAGCCCCGTACCAGTGCACATGAGAACACTGTTTGTCCAGGATGCGTCCTTCAGGGAAGCGAACCAGCCCCAGGGTGTCTGCATGCAGCCGGCAATCATGGGCGCTCGCCTCATAGCTGAAGTAGTGAAGTCCGGAGCTCAAGCTCGCAAAGGCACCCGCACGGCTGGCCGGGCTGCCCAGGAGCAGCTGCACAGCTGGGCTATGCCACAGGTCGCACAGAGACATGGTCTCGTGGAAGGTCCAGAAATGGGGGGCCCCATGGGGGCCGGGAAGCGGGAGCCCGGTGGATGGACAACCAGACATGGTCCTGCAAGACAGGGAGAATAACACCACGGACAGGGGGGCACACATACCCTCCAGGGCCGGGAGGGCCTCCAAGGGGTCCCAAGGACAGGAAAAGCAGCCATGGGCTGCAACATTGTAGCACAAAAGAGCGAGGCGTGGGGCACGGACCCGGCATAGCTGCCCAACACAATAGCTCTCACAGAACAGCTAATCAGAACACCAAGGCCACGGTGTTGCAAACAGACAGGGGTAGAGGGTTGATGGGTGAAGGCATGCAGCTGCAGAGGGAGCGCACAGAACTGCGCGCACATGGAGGTGCGAGGACCCATGCGCATCCAGCACCTGTAACCATGGGCACGCCCACAGACCCATGCACCCCATTGGGGGGCCCGGCAGGCTGGGGGTCGCTCCCCAGCACGCACGCCCATCAGAGGGCCATAATACACATCCCACAACCTCCGGGGCCACCACCACCATGGAGCGGGACAGGGCAGCTGCCTACTGGATGCACCTCGCGCTCGCAGCCGAGTGGTACCGTGACCACACCGAGCAGCTTCGCCTCCTTGGTGCGGAGGTGCACCTGGCCGCCTGGCTGCAGGTTTCCCTGGCCTGGAGAGCTGCAAGGGCCCGCAGGGCGCACCATTGCCGGAGGAGAGCCCGTGCCCAGCTCAGGGCACAGTGGCTATCCGGGGCAGACTGGCAGGCCGTGAGCCGGGCCCGGATAGCCTCTGTGCCCTGTGGGCGAGGTAGGCGCCACCTGTGGGCGAGGGAGACCATGCGCCGGGCAGTTCAGCTCGCTATGCCCATTGAGAGGCGCCTATGGGTCGCAGAGCGCCCACAGGGTTGGTGGGCGAGGGCGCTGCCCAGTGGGACGAGGCACCTTGAAGGGCCCACCTCAGGATGGACAAGCCCACCCTGCTGTGGCTAGCGGAGCTCCTTACGCCCTGGCTAGAGCGACAGCACACCTCCATGAGGACCCCCATCCCCATGGTCCAGCAGGTGGCCATAGGGGTCTGGGCCCTGGCAACGCCCGACTCCTGCCGGTCCGTGTCCGAGCACTTCGGGGTAGGGCTCAGCACCGTAGCCTGTATCCTCCGGGATGTGTGCGAGGCTGTGGAGGGCGTGCTCCTGGACAGAACAATCCAGCTGGTGGACCAGGAGGCCGTGATGGTGGAATTCGCGGCCGGAGGCTTCCCCAACTGCATGGGAGCCATGGATGGCACCCACGTCGAGATCCTCTGCCCCTCTGCAGGGGAGGCAGCAGAGTATGTGAACCGGCACGGGTACCACTCCCTGCAGCTGCAGGTGGTTGTAGATCATTGGGGCCGGTTCATAGACATCTTCACGGGCAACTCTGGCCGCAGTCATGACGCCCGAATCATGACCATCTCCCCCTTCTATGCCCAGATGTTCCGGGGGGACTTCGCTGACATGGGGATGACCTGGATCAAGGGGGTACTGATGCCCCCCTGTATTCTGGGAGTCCCTGCCTACCCCCTCACCTGCTGGTTGATGAAGGTCTACCCTGTCACGCGCACCCCTGCGGAGGTGCTATACAATACCTGCCTGTGCTCCAGCAGGACCGTGGTGGAGCGAGCCTTCGGGGCCCTCAAGCAGCGCTGGAGGAGTCTCGCTGGGCGCCTAGACTACACTGTGGAAGCCTCCGCCCTGGTTATTGGGGCCTGCTGTGTGCTCCACAACGTCTGCGAGACTGAGGGGGCAGCCCTGGAATACCCCGAGCCCCACCAGGCCCCCGGGCCCATGCTCCTATACGTGAACGCCGAGAACCCCAGAGAGTACCGTTATGCCAAGCGCATCCAGGATGCCCTGGCAAGGCATATCGCCCGGGGGGCCCGGGTGTGAGGGGCTCCCCTCCCTGGCCCACCTCCTAGGGTTCCCGGGGCTTGCCCCTGCAGGGGTGCGCCCCCCCCTGTCACCCACATATGGGCCCTGGAGGCATACTTGTGCGTAAACATTTATTTCACCGCAGTGTACATGTGATCCCTCCACCTCTCCCTCCACCCCTGTAGTGCCCTGGCCCCTCTAGTGCCCCCCTCACTCCCCGGGGGTGGCCAGTCCCCCGCCGCCCTGGGGGCGGCTGGGGGGGCACCAGGAGGCAGATGCATGGCCCCTGGGGGCGGGGGGCCGGCAGGGGCACCTGCGCAGGGGGCGGGGGTGCCTAGGGGCCTGGCATGGGGCCCTGGGCAGGCAGGGTGCCCGGGGGCGTGGCTGCCATCACATACGCGCACATCGTGCCGGCGTGCAGAAGCAGGGAGGTCCCAATGTCGTGGGACCTATCCATCTTCGCTGAGTGCTCCCGCACCATGCCTGTGATGGCCTGCTCCAGCATCCCGAGCGCCTCCACCTGCCTGCTGTGCTCCCGGCGCTCCTGCCTCCACTCCAAGTGCACCTCGACCTGGAGTCTCTGGTCCCTCGCCTCTGCCCGCTCCAGAGACCGCTCGATGGCCGCCTCCATCCGGTCCACAGCCGCTATCAGCCTCTCCCCCTGTTCCTCCGAGGTCCAGACGATCTCCTCTGCCTGGTCCTCCCTCCTCCTGCGAACCCGTGCCTGGTGCTCCCTCATGTGCTGTGATGGGGCCACGGGCCCTGGGGATGCTGGCTGCCGGGGTTGCTCTGAGGGTACGGGAGGGTTAGTCCAATCATGACCCTGACCCCTGGCGACGATGGGGCAGGGGGCCCCCGGGTGTCTCGCCAGGCCCCTCCCCACCCCTGGACCCCGGCCCCTCTCACCCCCTTCGACTGTCCGGGGAACCCCTCTCTGCACCCCGGAGTGCCCTCCCTACCGGACCGCCTGCCTCACCTGGTTCCTGCGCCTGCTGGTGGGTCTCCTCAGTGGCTGCCTGCTCGGTCAGCTGGGTCTGGTCTCGGGGTGTCCCGTGGCCTGCGGGTGAGGGGGGGTTGTGGGTGTAGGGGTGTGCAGTTGGGCGACCTTGGGCTGGGCCCCCTCCTGCCTTGGCTCGGTCTGGGGCTGGGCCTGGTCCATCCATCCCCCCCTTGGCCCCTGCCCCTGTGGGCCCAGTCCCTCCCCCCCTCCGGGTCGCCCGCTTACCCTCAATGTCGGTCTCGGATCCTTCCAAGGCCAGCCCCTCGGTGTGGGAGTGCTCCCCCATGGACCACTGGCTGAGGGTGATGAGGGTGCCGGCCTCGGACTTCGCTTGCCTGGCCTGGGGGTGGGTGAACTCTGGGCTGCTGTCCGGGGGAGGCCTGCAGGTGCCGGGGGTCCTGGGGCTTTCCTCCTGGGGGTCCGGGGCCCTGGAGCTTGTGTCTACTAGGGGGGCAGCGAGGGGAGGGGGTACCTCGGCCTGTTCCCTGCCCTGGACCACAACGCTCCTGATGAGTCGTGGGGTGACTATGGACCCCTTCATATGCAGGATGCAGTCCAGGGCATCGTAGAATGGGGCGGTCCGGACTCCGTGTCTGGACCGCCTATTGTTGTCCCGGATGGACTTGTACCCCCTCTTCAGTTCCTTGGCCTTTGAGCGGCACTGTGCCGCTGTGCGCTGATGCCCCGCCGCCTCCATGTCCCGCACTATGTCCTGGTAGACATGCTCATTGCGCTGGTTGAGCGCGAGCTCCAGCTGGTTCTCCAGGGTCCCCCATATCCTTATGAAGTCCCAGGTCTCCTGGATCCCCCACTGGCCCCCTCTGTGGTACGCCTTCCTCCCTCTTCTCCACTGTGGTTCGTCCTGCTCCTCCTCCACCTCCGCCCGGCCTGGTCCGGTGTCCTCCGGGGGCTCATCCACCCGGGCGCTCTTCCGTGTCTGCGGGAGGCAGGGGGTGGGGGGTTAGGGTTTGGTGCATGTCCTGGCCCCTCGCGGGGTGCCCCCTTCCCCCTCCTCCCTGGCAGGAGCCCGGACTTGCCCCGTGCCCCCCCTGGTGCCCCTGCTCCCCTGCCCTTGTTTCCCCTTACCTGTTTCCTGGGTGCCTCCTCCGCCCCCGTTCCGGCTGATGTCTCCGGGGCATCATGTCCCGCCTCCTGCTGCGGGTGTTGTCCCTGCACCTCCTCCATGGTCAGCATGACCCCCATCTCCCCCTCCTCCGCTCCCTCTACCGCTGCCACTGCCTCCTCCTCCACCCTCGCTCTCGTGCCCACTGCTCTCTTCCACCTCCCTCCTCGCTCCATCCCGCCACGCTTCCCTGCTGCAGATTTCCCTTTAAGTCTCCCTCTGGTGGTTGTGTTGTTGCTGGTTGCCTGGCAGCGACGCTGCGTGCATTGTCCACGGCTGGTGATCATTTCCTTTGGTTCCGCCTGGGGATTGGTGTCCAGACATTACTTTTTGTTGTTTCCCAGTGGGAATCTCTTTGACCACGCTTCCTGAGATTTTGTGCCGGTTAGCCCGGGAAGCATGGTTGAAATTGACCCCATGTGGGTATTGAGCATGGTGAACATCTGGCGGCTGCCTAACAGACGTTCAGGGCTCTTTGGCCCCGCCGTGGGATTGAGCATGGTTCACTGTGGTTAAGCGTGATCTCGTAACGTCTGAAAACACCCTTGGTTAGTGCATCCATCACCAGGTTTAGATCCCAGGAGGGACACCTGTATACCACTGGGGGTGAAAGATGTTTTGCAGCCCTCAAAAACTGGCGGATGTGTCTATGCACTGAAATGCTTTTCTTGGATAGAGTGCTCAGAACTGAATTCAAGACTGAGGCTTGTCTGGCCAGGGTGTTATGTCTGAGTCTCTTTTCCAGACCTGCCTGCAGGAAGTCCAGAACCTGCGGGATTTAAGCTTTGCATGGGTCTTGTCCTTTAGCCAGCGCCCAGAGTGAGAAGACCTTCCAGGTTGCTCTGTAAGACCTCCTGGTCACTGGCCTTCTGGCTGCCAAGAGAGTCTTGAGCACTGCCCCTGAATACCCCTCCTCTGTAGGGCTAGGTGCTCAACCTTCATGCTGTCAATCTTAGAGATATGGCACCCTTGCATACCAGGGGACTCTGAGTCAACAAATCCTGAATAGGAGGCAGATGAAAGGGCTTCTCCACACTCAGCTCCATGAGGTCCGAAAACCAAGGATGCCTCGGCCACCATGGAGCCACTAGGATTACCTGTGCTCCCTGTCTTTTGATTTTTGCCACTGTCCTTGCTAGCAGGGGAAAGGGAGGAAAGGCATGGAGAAGGCCTGGAGGCCACCTCTGATTCAAGGCATCTATGGCTACGGCCCCCTCAGCCTTTGATCTTGCCATGAAAAACTCTACTTACGTGTTTTCCCTGGAGGCAAAGAGATCTAAAATCGGCTTGCCGAAGATCTCTGCTATGTGGCTGAACACCCGCCTGTTCAGAGACCACTCGTGAGGATCTAGCTCCTTCCTGCTGAGCCAATCCGCCTGACAATTGTCTGTTCCCCGTATGTGCAAGGCTTTCAGCGAGGCCAGATGAAGCTGAGCCCAATTCAAGAGGGATGGGGGGGGGTGGCTCTTCGGCCATGGTATTGTCTGTGTAAACTAGGACATGACAACTGAGAAGGTGACGAGACAAGTATATCAGCGCCAGGCGGATGTCCCTCAGCTCCTGGAACGTTCCTTTACTGACCAGAGACCCTGGGTCGAGATTCCGTCCATATGGGCTCCCCAACCCCGGAGGCTGGCGTCGGTAGTCATGACCTTCCAGGAAGGTTCCATTAAGGGCACTCCCTTTGTGAAAATTGCTGGGTCTAACCACCAAGATATGCAGGCTTTTAGGTGGACCGGGATTAAGACCCAAGGATTTCCCCCTAGGGTAAGCTGTTTCTGGAAAGGCCAGAGCAACTGCTGCAAGGACCCCAATCATGGATAGCCATAAGGGGGAACATTCTGGAGTAAGAGGCAGACAGTCCCTTAACATGGATAAGTAATAAGGGAAACTTGTATATAAGGCCAGTCAGAGTAGGTGAGATCATATGTTGAGTGCAAGTGTCTCTTTAATAATTGGTATGTTAATTGTTCTGCTATTATTGAGTAAATGTTTACATAAGTGAACAAAAGGCATTATTAGAAATAGAAGAGGAGTAATTCCCCACCCTCTCAAACACAGTAGTATTTCCACTTGATCCCGGAAATTGAAAGGGACCTGCTTCACCAGGCTGCAGAAAAGCAGCTGAACCCCTTTTATTTCTTTTCAGCATTCATAAATCTCCCTCACTCTCCCGTCGCGTCTGCGAGGGAGAGAATGAGAACCGGCTTAACTACCTCCTATTGGGGGGGGGGGGCGGAGTCCAGGAGACCTGCCTTGCTGCCGCAGCAGAAGGCTAGAGCGGCGCTGATGAAATGTGTCCCGCTTCTCCTTGCTCTCAGGCTCCGGCGAGAGAGCCGGCCTGGATCCTAGCGCCACTGCCGGAGCCGCAGCATGACAATAAAAGGAAACCCCTTCAGCCCCGTCAGTCTGCTGGCAACCTGGAGGCTTGCTGCCGATTGTTCCACGGAGCTTCAGAATCCTGTCCTGCCGGTCTGAGGCAGAAGAACGAACTGGAGCACGCAGAACGGGGTAGCTGAGGAGGCGCATGTGCAAACGTGACTAATTTCTTTTGCCTCCTGCTGGTGAAGAGAGGAGCTACCCGACCAGAGGACTGTCTGCAGCAGGGGGAGAAAAAATGGGTCCATCGCCATTTCATCTACAGCAACAATATTTGTTGTGCCAAAACCCTGGAGAATCTGTTCACCAAGGCTTGGAACTGCCTGCGGTCCTCGGTTGAAGGTATGGGTGGGGCTTCCACTATTGCATCAGATGGAGACAAGGTGATTATATCACTGGTTTATAGCAATGAACTGTCCTCTCCCAGCAGATACAGTGTGGTAGTTTTAACCATGCAGAACTGCTTCCGTGCTATTTAGAGGAGATGCATTTCACCAGAAAGGAATTTGGGTCCTACCTTATCTGGCGCTCCGAAGGCAATATTCCCCAGGCCTCTGATTGCCATTTGGCAGACTTGCTTTTGTTATCTGAACATCTGACCAAAAGGCACACGGCAGCTTTAAAAAGATTTTTCTCCCTTATGATAAAATTGCTCATGAGCTACAGTAAATCAACAGGTTTCTTTAGAACGATTCTGCCATTTGCTACATTAACTTAAGCATCATGTAGAGTTAATTAATAGTTGTTTAAACATCCTTTTCAGCCCAGGCAGATTTTCTTACAAACGGGTCATTAATGGGTTAACAAGTAAGGGCGCTCCAGTGTAGGAAATAAATAACTGAGGGATGGGATACGACAGACAAGACAATAAATAGATCATTGGCTATCACTATGGGCGCTTTTAGACGAGACACTAAATGCGCCTTATTTGTGAAACAAGCGCATTTTTGGTCTGTTCATCTGAAATCGCAAACCGTTTCAATTGCGCGTGTTCTAGCTTTCAAACCGTCAGTGTGCCGTGTTTGAAATGTGGGGGTCACACAGGTGGTTTCAGATTCTGACGTGTGTTTGTAGTTTGTAGGGTTCCGATCTATTTGAGGATGATAGATGTTCTATGCTTTCCTGAGCTGCTTGTCCTCATAAATGTGCATATATGGCAATCCTATTGGAATTTTTCACAAATCGTTACATGTATTGCCCATGCCAAGGCAAGGTATATTCCAAGAAGAAGGCAGGCTTCTAGGCCCACCCTGAGTTCCCCTGTAGGGCATTGATTCTTTTATCCAGTTGCCACGAGAAAAGGGGACCCTTCCAACAGTGGGGGAAGAAGGGCTTGCACAGGACAATGTGAGGTATCCATCACTGCAGCACCCAATCAGGCTTATTTAGCTAGAGGTTTCACAGATTTGATATCTAGTATGCGCGTACAACATATTTAATGTGTTTGTTGATATAACCTTGGACTTTTCCACCATTCGGGTGTGTAGCCCCTATGACCCAGGGTTGGCATACCTTCAAGACTCTAGATGATGGGGGTTCTGACAGCTGATGGCATAGGAAAATCGTATCCCCACCTTGCCTCTCAAAAGCATCGGTACTGTACTGTATTGTACATTTGGCTGGAAACGTAAGGGTGGGACATCTATCAGAAGGTCGATGTATGGTACCGCTGCTTTTGGTTATCTACAGAGGGGATTTCCAATCCCTGACTTTAACAGTGAATGAACCAAGGGATTCACTTACAAACAAGTTCAGGGTGTCGCTTGCAACGAGCTATGTCAACTGCTAGTTTGGCATGCACAAATACTGTTTCATTTTTGACACCGTGGACCAGGGGCTGCTGTTGAGACGGCTGTGTGACCTGGGAGGTCTGGATGGGACCGTTCTTTAATGGTTCCGTTCATTTGTCTCGGGGAGAAGCCAGCGGGTGGTGCTGGGGGATGAGACATCTTGCCCCTGCGCTTTACCATGCGGCGTTCCGCAGGGTTCTGTTCTGTTCTGTTCTGTCTCCATTATTGTTTAATGTGTACATGCAGCCCTTGGGAGGGGGGTCGTGAGAGGGTTCGGCGTGCGTTGTCACCAATACGCTGACGATACTCAGCTGTACCTCTCCTTTTCAACGGACCCAGACCCTGCTATCTCGGTGCTATTCCAGCGTTTGGAGGCTGTGGCTGAATGGATGTGGCAGAGCAGACTGAAGCTCAACCCCGATAAGACGGAGGTGATGTTGGTGGGGAGAGCGAGGGAGGTAGTGGCCCCCCTGATTGGGGGGGGGTTGCCCTCCTGTAGCTCAGCAGGTCCGGAGTCTGGGGGTGATATTGGACGCGGATCTCCGCCTGGAGCGGCAGGTGGAGGCAGTCGCAAAGGCTGCTTTTCGCCAGCTGCATCTGGTACGGAGCCGCGTCCGTTCGTCTCCGGCCCGGACCTGGCCTCCCTCATCCATGCCTTCGTCACCTCGAGGCTGGACTACTGCAATGCGCTCTACATGGGGCTTCACTTATGCCTAGTTCGGAGGCTGCAGCTAGTGCAGAATGCGGTGGCCCGCCTCCTTTCGGGGACAGGTCGTCGGAAGCACATAACACCTGTGCTCCGGATTCTGCACTGGTTGCCGATAGCGTGCCGAGCCAGGTTCAGGGTTTTGACTTTGATCTACAAGGCCCTTCACGGTCTGGGCCCACCATACCTCAGGGACTGCCTCGCCCTCCACGCCCCAGAGCGGCTCCTTTGGTCGGCTGGGGTTACCTTCTTGGAGGTCCCCCGTGTTAAGCGGGGGGCCACAATGGAGAGGGCATTCTCGGTGGCTGGGCCGCGCCTTTGGAACTCCCTTCCGGAGGAAGCTCGCCTGGCCCCAAGTCTTTTGATATTCCGACGAAGATGTAAAACCTGGCTGTTCGCCCAGGCCTTGTGGGAGGGTGGGTTAATGGGGGTTTATCTCCTTATCTCCCCTACCCTATTTTATTGTTTAAAATGTTTCCTGGGTCCTGTTTTAATACTTTATGTATTTTTGATGTGTTTTAAATGGTTTTATATGTATTTTATATTTTTTTGTTGGAAGCCGCCCCGAGCTGTTCTCAGGAGGGGCGTGTTCTCAGGAGAGGCGCCAAGGAAGCAGCAGCCCCTGTAGCCAGCTTGAGCCGGGGCTTCAGCCTACGCTGCCCCAGCCACCACTGAGAGGTGAGGGTGGAAGAGGGAGTGTGGGGAGGGAGGGCCAGCCCCATAATTGCTTGGGGGGCACTGCCGCTCTGCACAGTTGGGGGAGCAAGCATGAACTAATTACGGGGTTGGTAGGCACAATGGTTATGGGGTGGGCTGGGGGCAGCTGATTGATTATTGGGGGCACAAATGAACTAGTTATATGGGTCGGAGGCACCGTGAATTGATTATGAGGACACAAATGAACTGGTTATATGGGTGGGAGCAGCATAAGTTTATGGGGGCACAAATAGACTATGGGTGGGGGCAGCATGAATTGATTGTGGGGGCACAAATGAACTGGTTATATCTAGAAGAATGTCTCTTTGCATGGCATAACGTGCTTAATCGACTGCAGTTGTGCTTTGGCCTCTGGTGAGGGGGGTATAGGCATGGCTGGGGCGTGGTGGAGGATTGTGCCATGACTCCCTTGTGAGGGGGTGTAAGTATAGGGTGTCATGGGGTAAGTTGGGAGGTTGGGACTGCCACAACTCCCCCTATGAGAAGGGGGGATGGGAAGAGATGGGATGGAGGAGGATTGCGCCATGACCCACTTGTAAGGGTGTGTGTGGGCATGAGGGATTTGGGGTATGGATTGGGTAGGGAGGCCGTTGGGCTCTGATGGGTGGTTTAGGGGTAGGGGCGTGGGGAGGTTTGGGTGTGGGGGACTGGAAGGTGGCATCGGGTGAGTTTGGTGGGCAGGGATTTGAGGGATATTTTTGAATGTATTTTAATATTTTTGTTGTTGTGAGCCGCCCTGAGCCTTTTGGGAAGGGCAGCATATAAAATTAAATGAATAATAGATTTTGTGGGGCCCAGAGTGAAGATATAATGCAGGGTCCCTGGTGGTCCCACCCCATGAGGCCCTAAAGGTGGTGATTTGTGGGGCCATATTGGGAGGGAGTGGGGGCTCCACCCCCTGCCCTGATGAAAACTGGGGCCATGGCAAGGCCCCTGGAAAGAGCAGGACGCAGGGTGTTCGCCACAGGTTGCCCTGTGGTAAGGCCGGCCCTGGTTGGGCCCTTCAGTAATTCAGGTGTGGGAGTTTTCCATGAGGTATTGTTATTAGGATCTGTTGGGTAGCCCCCTGATATCCAATTCCTTTGGGTTATTGCCTGGGGCCTGTCTCAGTCCAGGTAAAGAGCTTGGTTTAACTCTTGATTCCTGAGTCACTTTCTGCCTCCTCCAGGACTGGTGAAGAGAATCCCCCATCACAAAACTAGCTTAAAAGAGCAGAATATGAGGCAAAAAATGATCAAGAGCCGCTCTGTGCCTTGTTTAAAAATAGGAGACAAAGTAGTTCAGACGTTAAGCAACTGCCTTGCCCTTGTTGGTATATGCAACATCCATAAGTTAATGCCTGCTGTATTAACAGTAATTGACTATAGAGCCACCAGATGGCGCTGCTGTTTATATGTACATGGAAGGGAGATGGGGTTTTACAGTTGAATTCCTTTGTGTAACCACTCCTTCTTCCCTTCTCTCTCATTGTCTCAGTCTCCATTTTGTCTTACTACTAGTTAGATGCAACTAAGGATCTGTGTCTGGAAAGCTTAAGTAAAGTTGTTTTTAAACCTTCAGCTGCATTTGTCCTTGCGAATCAGTTATTACTCTGCAACAGCCCTGTCACCTGATGAAGAGTTTTGTGTGGCTCAAAAACTTGCATCCCCGACACCAACGGACGCTGGTTCAATAAAAGCTGCCATTGGAGCTGCTTTGTCTCCAGCTAGTACTTTGGGGACCAAAATGGCCGCCACATTCTCTCTATAGACTTTTTTTTTTTTTTAAATGGCTGAGGTGAAAAAGGAGACTCTTGATAAAAAGCATCAGAAAATAGTGTTTCATGGGCAGAAAGGACAGAAGATGGACAGAGCTAGGCTATGCAACAACTCATTATCATCACCACCACTTTACACCCCTACCAAATAGTGCTTGGGCTATGGCTAATCCCAAAACCTTCCTGCTCCGCACCCACCGGAGACTCTCAGCCTAGACTTCCTGCCCAGGCCACACCCATCCCTCCCACTCTCACTCTTCCACCCCCCACAATCCCCCAGTGCTGTCTCCTATAACGTACCCTCAATACGTTCCTTGGCTGTGGCTAGGAACGCTTTCTGGAGAGGTTTTAAAATGAAAAGTGCCCTTTCAGCATAAGGAGCAGAAACTATACCAAAGGACAGAGCATGTAGTGAGGGACATACAGAAAGAGGCAACAAGCTCTTTCAAACTACACACAGTCAGAATGACAATGAGAGTGTCACACGTTTTGACAACTGATCTGTGGTTTGACAGTTTGGACTGTGGATATGCCAACTGAGATGTAAACGGTTTCCACTGTGCTGCCAAGTTCATGGTGTTATCCTGGATTTACACCAGTGTTGGCTGAACAAACTTAGGCTCCTGGAAAATCCAGTGGTAAACTTCCAATAGTCAGAATCAAAAGTTCAAGTTCTAATTGCTTTATTCTCTACTTACCAGTTTGTTGGTGGATAGAGTGAGTTGGCGTAAAACGTATTCTGTCATCTGCCATCCATCACAATCATGCAGGCTTTTGTAACGGAAGAGGTCCCTGATGAAGAGGACAATTTCCCTTCTCACCTGCAAAGGGGGCGGGGAGGGCAGGAGAGGAGAGAGATTGTATTGGACACAGTGAACAGTAACCATTATGGAAAACTAGATGGACACTGAGGCTGCAATCCTGAACCTATTGAAGTTAGTGGTGAAACTCCCCAAAGGACTATACCATAAGATTGCAGAAATTTGGCTTTAGCTTAAGATCTTCCAAAGTAACAGAATGACGAGACGAGATTCCTTGCACTGCTGGTTTCACCTCTACGGGATACAAGGAGCAATACTCTTAACAAGCTGTCTTAAGCATTCTGCAGGTTTTAGAATGACGAGACGAGATTCCTTGCACTGCTGGTTTCACCTCTACGGGATACAAGGAGCAATACTCTTAACAAGCTGTCTTCAGCATTCTGCAGGTTTTTTTTTAGATCTGTAACCTCCATGCAAATACCCACTGACTCATGACATCAAATATGGGATGAGCAGCTCATTAAGTTTTTGCCCCACCCTACTCTGGAACTAGTGGGGTGAGACTGTACTCTGCCCAAAATACTCGTAATCAAGAAGAGTTTGCTGCATATTAGATCACACAGACACTCGCCATAAGAATTTGTGACCCAGACTCTGGCCCAGAGTGAAATATTTTTACCAGTTCTCTGTGCAGCATCTTACCTTAACTGTCTGATCACTGAGAACAGATTTTACTGACCATACAATTTGAATTTTTTTATTTCCTGTCTCTGAATCTGAAAGAGAGAGAGCAGAAGGACCAAAACATCATCCCTCTGTGTTACGGATAAAGATTTTTCCCCCCAAGATGCTTCACCTGTAGTGCCTCACTCCACTAAAAGTAAAGGTGGGTTTTTTTAAGGGAGGACAAATAGGGAAAATTTTACAATAGATGGTAGGACTGTCCTAAAATAAAGGCATAGATATAGAATATTGGGCTGCTTCTTAGCTTCCTACTGGATGCAGATTAACTCAGTACTACAAACAATACAGATTTTAATGCTAAGGAATTCCCCAGCATGCCATGGCCTCCGTTTTGAATATCCTATGGATGTGCTTTTTAAAAATCACACAAAGTACCACATGGCCCTACTGGCATTGTAGGTAGGGGTGAGTACAGAAAGAAAGGCTTGTCTTCCCTGCGGGGTCATGGGTTGTGCTCTTCAGCAGCTGTGGGAATACAGAACAGCCACTAACATTGCCAGCCATCCCCCCCCCCCGCCTTCCCCCTTTCCCCCCATTGGCTAGTTCATCATAGAGTTGGCCTCCCACTGGCTGACTCACTGGGCTTCCCACGCCAGGCTGCAGTTCTGCACCACCAGAGACAATTTCTGTGACAATTTGGCCGAATGCAAAATTTTGTACGAACGACTGTGATCACGGCAATGCCGCATTCAAGAGGCCCTGAGTAGAATCTGACCCCTTGTCTCTCACACTGACGTTATTTACAGTGAGCAGCCATTAGAATTCTGAGCAGCTCGAGGGATTGTGCCCGAATGGCCTCATCCTGATTCTTGAGATGTGACTGTAAAAATGTAATCATCTCATCGGGAGGGTCACGAGCTGAAAAGAAATTGTGTCTTTGGTGAACAATTGGCTTGGCTCGTGTGTTCCTTGTATGTTAAACAGACCTGGGCCTTTTTAAGGTAATAACAAGGAAACGACTGTAGCCCTCTAGAGTGCTGGTGTAGTCCACTGGACAAGGTGTTGGCCTTAGACCTGGGATACTAGAGTTCAAATCCTGTCTTAACGATAGCTCACTGGGAGGCCTTGGACAAGTCACTATCTATCGACCTCAGTTTCCCTTCTGTAAAATGAAATAATGACTTACCTCACAGGGTTGTGGTGAGGGTGAACTAGATAAAGATTGTAAAACCCTTTGAACACTGAAAGAGCTCTCAAAAATAACAGTAACAACTCAGTGACTTTACAGAGCCCATTCTCCTTACCTGGAATGGAGAGGCAGGAGATGATCTCCATGTAGCTTTCAGAGCTCAGGTGCTCGGATTGGTAACAGAACTACACGAAGAAGAAAAAAATGATGGAAGTAAATAATCAACGGGGCAGTTGTATCGGGGGTTACCGAAAAGAAAATCTTCCGTTACAGCCATGTTATCCAAAGAGTTCAACATCCTCAGTTAGGACCAGATTCTCAGATGTGGTCCCAGCTCTTATTTACCCCACACTGGAAAGCTGACCCTCAAGGCTGAGCTCTTTGCCTCTGAAATTAGATGCAGAACATCTGAAATCCTGGTCTGTGCTGGTTAAGTTCCCTGAAACAGTATGAACTATGTACTGAAAACAAATATAAAGGTAAATTGTAGGGGTGGGAAACCGGTAGAATCCGGTATCCAATAATGCCGGTATCGGGCGTACCGGCATTATCGGATTCGGCCCGGTAATCCGGACCCGGTACCGGATTCCGGGGTACCGGATTTTTTTGCATTGCAGCCATTTAAAAATGGCTGCAATGTAAAAAAATTTAAAGCCCCAGCCAAACAGTTTTTAAAAGAAAAACCCTCCCCGAGTCCAGGCTGCGCGGGTGGAAGGGGGGACACCCCCCACCCACCCTGCCCAGCCTGGATTTTTGTTTTTAAAAAAAGAGTAAAGAAAAGACCCAGAGGCGAGGCGAGGCGAGCCCACCCCCCAGCACCAGCGGCCGCGGCGTCCCCGCAGCCGCCGGTAAGTATGACCCGATCCCTGGGGGGGGGGGGGGTGTTTAACACCCCCCCCCCCCCAGGGATCACCCCTACAGTGCGCTTGCCGCTTACCTTTGGGAGCTCCGGCGGCGGCGGGCGGTCCGGCGGCCTCAGCGCCGGCTGTGGCTGCCGGCGTCAGGACGCTCTAGGCCTTCCGGTGAAACCCGGAAGTTCCCCGGAAGGCCTAGAGCGTCCTGACGCCGGCAGCCACAGCCGGCGCTGAGGCCGCCGGACCGCCCGCCGCCGCCGGAGCTCCCAAAGGTAAGCGGCAAGCGCACTGTAGGGGTGATCCCTGGGGGGGGTGGGGGTGTTAAACCCCCCCCCCCCCAGGGATCGAGTCATACTTACCGGCGGCTGCGGGGACGCCGCGGCCGCTGGTGCTGGGGGGTGGGCTCGCCTCGCCTCGCCTCTGGGTCTTACTCTGTTCTTTTTTAAAACAAAAAGCCAGGCTGGGCAGGGTGGGTGGGGGGTGTCCCCCCTTCCACCCGCGCAGCCTGGGAGGGGGAGGGGGAGGGATATTTCATTGGTTTCAATGGGGACACAGCGCCCCATTGAAACCAATGAATTAAATCCGGTACCGGCATACCGGATTTAATCCGGGAATCCGGTTTTCCTAGAACCGGTAACCGGTAAATCCGGTAGCCGGTAATGGGCCCGGGGTCCCACCACTAGTAAATTGTGAGCCCAGAAAACCCACTTTACCAGTTCCTGGGGCATTATTGAATTATTCTTGGATTATACAATTATTGAAAGTAATTCTTCAAGAAGTTAAATTTCATTCTTCTTGGAATTGATTGTTCAATTTCAAGAACTTGGATTCTTGAATTATTGAACTTGATTCTAGAATTATTGAACTAATAATTCAAAATTATTGAATTATCCTTGGATTCTTGAACTAAGCCTGGTGTGCTTATAAGTGATTTTCTGACATTGGAATGAAACAGAAGAGGGAAATTCTGGGTTTCCAGACCCAGACAAACCTTATGTGTACTGCTGTGCTTTGGGAAGCTCTGAGGAAAAGGTGACAGAGAGAGTTAACCCCTTACATTCTGGAATAGTTCTGGCGAGAGCTGGTTCAGTAGATGCTGTCAGGGGGAAATTGAGTCACAGCTAGCCTAGAGTGGGGCAGTGAGGGCCCAATCCCATCACAGCACTGGGAGCCAGGACTCCTGGGTTCCCTGGGAGGGGAGTGGGAGCTAGTGGGTTAGAGCAGGGGGTCTGGGAGTCAGGACTCCTGGGTTCTCGGGGAGGGGGGGGGGCTAGTGGGTTGGAGTGGGGAAGGGACATGGGGCTGTGATGTCCTCCTTGTCAAGCTAGTCTCTCCCATGAGCCCCCTCCCCGTCCCTAAACTGCTAACCCCCCCACTAGGGGCATGGTACCCTCCCCCCCCTTCTCTGCTTGCTGGTGACAGATTGCAGTGCGGGGGAGGGGCAGGTCCAGCTGCAACCCCTCCCCCTCTAACAGAGACCATTGTGCATCCCCAGTGCAGGGTCTCTGGGGGCTGAATCTGGAGGAGTGCAGAATTTGTAGTTACAGGGGGCCTATGTGTTGGAGAGTGGGTGGGGGCTGTGGATGGGGTGGGGGCCACAAATGAAGCCGCAATAGGAGCATGTAGATAACGGGGCTAAAAGGGGTAGATTGAATTGAACAGAACCTGAATGGTGAAAGTGCGGACCGATCCATGTGTGTCCTGTGTTGGGGGTGGGGGGAGCAGCATGGGCTCCTAGACAGTCTGTAGCGGGGGGCGGTGAAGGGCCGAGGCCGGGTGGACGGGCCCCTGCCCCACAGAGAGACCCAGTTCCCGGCCCCATAGGCATCTGCTTCCCAGGGCAGGGGGAGCGGTGTCCCCAGAAGCTGAAATCCTGTTACCATAGCGACACTGAGGCAGGAGCTAGTGCTCCGATCATCACTACTGGGAGGCAATGATGTCATTGGTGATTGCCAAGTGAAAAGGGTGACATCACACAGATGTCTCAGGTGGTTGTTGTGGAGACCAGCGATGTCAGCGGTGTCTGAGCTCGTAGCCAGCAGTGACGTCAGCATTGGGGGCCCTTGGCTGCCAGCCAGTTGCCATGGTGAGGGGGTGGCCGGTTCATCCACCTAGCCCGTCACTTTGACCATGTGTGGCCTCTCCTCCCTCCACTGGCTCCCCAGCCCTGATCTCCCTCTGAACCCCTGTTTGAGCACTTCATTCCTCTTCCATCCCCTCTCTCACCCTCCCACGCCTCCCCTGCTCCCCCAGCCGTCTTCGTCCCTTCTCCCTCGCTGCCCCACACGCCTGGAACTCCCTTCCTGCCCTCGTCTGCCTTGCCGCCTCCCTTCGTACCTTCAAGTCCCTCCTCAAAACCCACTTCTCTAATTCATCCCCATCCAGGATTATCCCCCACCTGTTATCTGCAAACTCCTAATTTACTGTAACCAAGCCAAGAACGTGCACCTGAGTTCTCACATCCTCATGAATGTCACATCCATTGTCTCTCCCTGTTCCCCCTTCCCTGTCTCCCCTCCCCCTGTCTTTAGATTGTAATCTCTCGAGCAGGGACCATGTCTATTTTATTCTCTGTAAAGCACCAGGTACATCGCTGGTGCTATATAAATGCTAATAATAATAATAATAATAATAATAGTTAAGCAAAACAATAGAAATGCAGATAGACCCTGAATGAGTGAGACAGGAGCTAGGTGAGGTACATGACACAGGCTCTGAGGGAAAGGCCTGGAAGGACCATTAGGAAACTATTTAAAAGACCATCAACAGACAAAGAAGAGAGATTCAGGTTTTCCACAGGACTCTGCAACAGCCAAGAAGAAACTGCACCCAGCCATTCCTGTCTGGCTGAGAAATGAACTTTTAAGCGTGAACTAAAGAGCGGGTCAGATTTTAGCTTAGAAACTCATAAAGTACGATAGTGTCGTGTTATCTTTGTATTCTGTTTTATTGCACTCTTGTATACAATCTTGCACTGATCTTAATTTTGATTTACAGATTAAATTTCTTTTAACTAAGCCTTGCATGCTTGCGTGGTACCGACACTGGGGAACACAGTGGAGGGGATTCTGAGTTAGAGACTCAGACGAACCTTTAAACCCTATTTCTGTGCTTTGGGAGACTATGGGGTATGGGTGACAAGAGAGTAAACCCTTTACATGCTGGGGGAGTTCCAGGGGGACCTATCTGTGGTGGGCACTGTACGTGGGGGAACTCCCAATTTACTGTAACCAAGCCAAAAAAGTGTACCTGAGTTCTCGCATCCTCATGAATGTCGCAACCCTTGTCTCTCCCTCTGTTCCCCCTTCCCTGTATCCCCTCCCCCTGCCTTTAGATTGTAAGCTCTCGGGCAGGGACTGTGTCTATATTATTTTTTGTAAAGCGCCAGGTACATCGCTGGCGCTATATAAATGCTAATAATAATAATAATTAATAAGTCACGGCCGGCCTGGAGTGGGGCTGAGGAACGCCAATCCCATCACAAGCGGCTGGGGCTAAGTTGGCAGGCATGAAGGAGCACCCTTTGTGGGGACAGGACAGTGCAAGACTCACTCACCTGTGCAATGCTCAGGTGAGCCTGCTGGGCTCTGTTCCATATGCACCCACTGCCCCTCTCCCGTAAGTCCTGCCTCCCATCTCCAGTGACCCCTTCCCCATCTCTCAATCCTCATGACCCCTCGCGAGTCCCTGACCCGGCCTCTCTAGCCTCATACCACCAGGTCAAACAAATTCTAAGACCAGGCTGGTCCAAATAGAGTCACAGAAGATACAATGAAACCAAAGAAAGGCAACAACAACAACACAGCAGTCAGTTCACTAGCCACAAAGATCCTGCTTCCAAAGTGCATAAAATGTCAGAGCTGGAAGGGACCTTGAGGGTCATCAAGTCCAACCATCTGCTTGGGTGCAGGTTAGGCAGGATTCACAGCCACAACACCATCCTGGTTGACTTGTTCTTTAAATGAATCTTCAGGTAAGAAAAGAAGAACAGGTTGGAAACTGTAAAACCAATAAGGCACAACCAGGTCTCCAGTAAAGAGAGCTCCATTTTGTACAGATGCACGGCTAATGCTATTCAGTTCTGGTGTGCTAGGATCAAGAAATACAACCTTAGCCTGCTCTTACCTGGTGGTGCAACACGTTGCAGAGGGCTTGAAATTTCCCTCTGGGTATTGGAATGTTAATATTCCTGAGAGACCTCCAGCACCTGGCTCAGACTCTGCAACACGGGATGTAAGTAAATGTTTAGGTGAGTGCACAAAAGAACAAACATGCAGGGACCATAAAATACCAGTAAAAGCAAGCATTAATGACAACATACAGGGTGATCATTTCTTTACCTGACCATTTCCTATTTATCCATGTAAAATGGTAGGATGAAGTAATGATCACTCTATAGACAATACGATGTTCACTTTCTGATTTTCTTTATTGATGCTTAAAGATTCCAGTCTTAGACTGAAAGTCAGTATAGCCTAGTGGATAAGGTGTTGGACTTGAACCTAGAAAACGGGAGAGGGGAAATCTGAGTCAAATTCTACCCTCTGTCATAACTCTGACTTCATGGATGCCAGTGGGGTTGGACTCAGGAGGGCGACACACTTAAGTGCCTTTTAGAGTTGCATTATCAAAAACATTGGGTAATTTCAGACGTGACGGGCACCCCCACTCTCCCCCAGCCACTCTCCGGGAGACAGACAGGCATAGCGGCCAATCTGGCCGCAGATCCCAATCCCGGACCGTGGCCGGACCATGATCCGGCCAGGCTGCAGGTAACAGACATTACCTGCGGCCCGTCCTGGATTGTGGCCAATCCGACCATGCTTGGGGCCCGATCCCACCATGCTTTCGGACCTCTGGGCCTCTGGTGGAAATCCCTTTAGACATTACGGTACTAACGGCCACCACAGGGGATTCAGTGTGGGTGACCGTGGTATCGTAACGTCTGAAATTACCCATTGTATCCAAGACATGGGAAGTAATAGTCCTGCCTACTGTTCTTTGCCTTGGCTGGTGGGCTCCTGCTGCTATACGCACAAATGCACATTGCCGTCTCTCTTTCACACACACCAGGCTGCTTTAATGAGTGACATCTCACCTTGCTGACACAAGAAGACTCCATTTTCTCCTTGTATTGTTCCAGGAGCCAGGAGATCTGTTCAAATATTTCCTCTTGTTTGTCCTCTAGATGGAGCAAGACTGTCATCCTGGGCCCCAGGACTCTGATAATCGCTTTCTTGAGCTGCAGAGAGGAAAGACCAAAATATTCTTCCTAAGCTGGAAGCCCTAGGACTGTCTCCTTCTGTCCCTTTTAATGGGTCTCTCTTAAATGACAAGCTTTTGACTGAGTTGGTCGGGGATGAAACCTCTGATGGTTGCTTATGGGATGGTATCCTAATGTCCAGTCAGTTAGTTAAAGGAACTAGAGAGGGGTTTGTTCAGGCCTGAGTGGCCACTGCAACCTCCTAGAATGGGCCCTGCCAGGGATTGTACAAACCACCTGTGTTTCCCAAGGTCATCTCTGGAACTGGGCATGTCACTTAGCACTCACGTACACATCCCACTGGTTTAAGCTGAAGTCAGTTTTCAGAATCAGCCTTATTGAATTAGTTTAAGAGGGAAGCCCAAGAGGAAATGGCATGTGAATGGTGGCATTCGTGTGCTGGTTTCAGGAGGGATTAAATGGGTATTATTTATTTGTATAGCACCATATATAGCACCAGCAATGTGTCTGGTGATGAACAGTTGTGACTAGAGAGAGCTCCCTGCCCCAAGGGATTTACCATCTAGAATGGACAAGGGAGGGAAGTCACAGCAGAGATACGGGGATACATGCATGAAGCTGAGAAGTTGCAGGTGTGATTGCTTAGCTTAGGCAGCTTTTAGATGAGTGTGTCGCTGTCGCGTGACCCACTTGTACAATATTTCAAAATCCCGCAACGCAGGATTACACGAGATGCCCAGCAGGGATCAAGAGCATGAAAGGCGGTCGCGCATTCATTGCCAACTGGGAATCAATTAGGAAAAGGATCCGTCTCTTACAACATTAATTAGCCAACACAGTAGTTTACCCCTAAGGAAACCTTCAGGATTGGATGACTTTTTGATTTTTTTAAAAAAGTCAACCAATCCAAGGCAGGGTAAAAAAGGGTGCGAAATGTAGCCATTTACACCTCTGAGAGGGGGCAGGGAGGGACTCAAGTAAAAAAAAACTCTCTGCATAACAAAAACCTGTGCCAACTGCCACCTTCTGCAATTCAAAAGATCTGGTAACCAGTAACAATGCAAAGATCCGGTATGGCCAGTTTTATCGGATTACCGGATTAAATCCGGTATTGCAAAAACCGGCAGTATTGGTTCTCAGGAGAACCGGAAGTCCAACCAGACTACCCTAGTAGTCACAGTATAAAAAACACTCCATCTCTACTGCTCCCCCTCTAATTAGGAGGTAACAACAGGTCGGGGGGGGGAGATGTGTTTTTTTTCAGGCAATAAACAAAAAACAGGTGGGGAGTAAAAAGGATTTTGAGACATTGCAGAGCATGTCACTGTACAACATGGATTCATAATTCTAAACATACGGTTTTTGTTTTCTGCCATGCAGTCCTGGAACATACAGCAGAGGCCATCAATGTGCATTTGCACGACTACAAACTCAGGGTGACCACCGTGTGCTTTGTAGGAATTTCAGTTCTCCCGAAAACCGATACTGCCAGTTTTTGCAATACCGGATTTAATCCGGAAATCCAATAAAACCGGCCGTACCGGATCTTTGCATTGTTACCGGTTACCGGATCTTTTGAATTGCAGAAGGTGGCAGTTGGCACAGGTTTTTGTTATACAGAGTTTGTTTTTACTTAAGTCCCTCCCTGCCCCCTCCCAGAGGTGTAAATGGTTACATTTCGTGTCCTTTTTTACCCTGCCTTGGATTGGTTGACTTTTTTTAAAAAATCAAAAAGTCATCCAATCCTGAAGGTTTCCTTAGGGGTAGACTACTGTGTTGGCTAATTAATGTTGTAAGAGCCGGATCCTTTTCCTAATGAAGTCCCTTGCAAAGCTCTTACTGGTTTAACTTTACACCAGGGGTGGGGGAACCTCTAGCCCCTGGCCCAGATCTGGCGCACAGCTGGTTTTTATTTGGCCTCTTTCCAGTTAGTTATATTTATTTATTTATTTCATAGATTTTTACCCTGCCCCTCCTGCAAACAGCTCAGGGCGGCTTCCAACAACAGTTAATGGGTTTGTCCATGGATCCCGTTCTTCTCCTCAAGCACTGAAAGAGTGAGCTCAGGAGAAGGGAGCAGAGTTGAGGACATGCACTCATGGACAGGGGATGAATCTATAGCTTAGAGCCATGATCTTGATCCACCCTGGCTTTCCTTCCTTCATCCTGAACACCCCCCTTCAGTGTTCCTGTCCCAAGTTTCTATCTGGCCCATGTAGCTTGAACCCAACTTTCAAAGTGGCTCATGGGAAGGTGAAGTGGGATGTCTCTAGCACGTGTGGTCTGTCACCTCCCCTGCCTCAGGAGCTGCTTGCAGGTCACACTGCTGCTGTCAGGATCCTCCCTGCCCTGCAGGAGCAAGGAGCTAGACAAGCAATGCCTCAGGACTGATGGGAAACACAAACCTGGCAAGAGGCAGCCTCCTCCTCCTGGCCTCCTTTGAGCTGCAGCTGCCTCCCATCTCCCAGGGACTCAAGAGCAGTTCAGGGCTTCACCTTTCAGACATCTGGCATCCATGTCTTGACACTGGACAAAGTTCCCTAATTCCTGGCCTGTCTGGGTGAAAGCATGTGAAAGTGCAGGCACTTACCAGAGCACAATGCCCATCTCAGCTTTGGCTCATCCGCTTGGTCTAATATGCATTGCATTTTGCTGAGCATCATCTCAATAAGTGGATAATATTGAGACGCTGCAGAAATCCAGCAAGACAGAGAGGGAAGAAACACAAACAGCTGTTAAAGTGATGACTCATCTTCAGGCTCCTTACTAAAACATTTAGAGATACTCTTGGTTCAGAACCCCAGCACTCTCAAGCTGCTAGATGCCTTGGAAGCCAGGCAGTTTGGCCGTAAAGCAAGAGAAGGCCATAGGAAAGCTTCCTTCAGATGGCAGCTCTTCAGGGGAAAAAAGCCGGAGGAAGGGGGCATGGATTGATACTTGCTGCACCTCTGGCTCAAGGGGAAGGAAAGGCAAACAGGAACGCCATGAGAAAAATGCCATGAGGCCTCCTCCTTCCCCCTGTTTCTCATCTCATTCACACTGCATGTGGGGCAGAAAGGGACCTTCTCTGAGGCCCACTCTGGTCTGAGGCCTGAGCAAAAGTGCCCACCTTCTCTGCAGCCCTGTGTTCCACTGAGATATCTGCAGCAATTAGACAAGAGTGGGGTGGAGGCTGCTGAGTTTTCCTACACTCAAACGTTCTCTTGCCCAAGGTCTCTCAGGGCAGAGTTGCCCATGGGCAGCTGTACCTAGGGCTGGGCAGCTCCCTGTAGCCTCACAGGTAAGTTCCCTCTAGTTTAACCCTTTCAAATGAATTTCTCTTTAACCAATGGATACTCCCTTGATGAGAGAGATAGGAGTTGCCATACTATAGGAGGACACCACATAGCCCAGGGTTGTGAGGGTGGATGGATCCTGGAGTTCCTCTGTTGGTTTAATTTGGCTAAGGATTTCATACATGATGTCCCGGAAGTGACACTTAGCCAATGACACCAGTATGCCACTGGCAGTCATTTTTTCTGTTGCACCCTTTAACAAAAAAAAAAAAATGACAATTGGTCCAATTATTCATTGCCAATATTGCTTGTTTGATTTAAACCCTTACTCCTTTACATTAACCAAATTAATTCCTGCCAGTGGATTTATTATTACTAAAGGTTTTCTATGGAGTATGGAGAGAGAATTTTTTAGCCTTTGGGTTGTTTGCAAATAACCTCACTAGCTATTTGCTGTTTATAGGATGTGATTGGCTACCCAAGTCACATGGTATTGTAAGCCTTTATCTTTCTGTGAGGTGACCATGGAGTACAGTCTGTGTGGCTGGGAGATAGACAACACTGGAGTTTCTTGGTGTAATAGGGACATGCTAAGTCCCTTCAGAATGAGGCCCAGGGTAAGTGGTCGCAGGGTGCCAGCCTTTTGAAACTGAACTCAGGAGCAAGTATTTTGCACCGCTCAGTCCCTAGATCACGGTGCTACAGCAGCAGTGGTAGCATCTAACTTCTTCTAGAATCACATTCATTTGAGACAGATTTGTCATCTACAAAGATTAGTTCCAGTTTAGGTGTCTCCCCGGCATCCTCTCCCCAGTGAAAATCGATGCAGAGAATTCATTGAACTTTTCTACAATGGTCTTATCTTCTTGGGAGTTCCCCCTTTACCCCTTACTCATCTAATGGCCCAGCTGACTCTCTCGCAGGCTTCCTGCTTTTGATGTACTGGGGGGGGGAGGGAGGAGTAGTTTCCGGGTCTTTATCAAATCACTCATTGAATTCCCTCTTGGCCTCCCTTATTAAAGTTTTACCTCTAACTTGCCGATGTTTATGCTCATTCTGTTTCCAGAGAGTTTGCGTGGTTGCCATGTTGGTCCCAAGTGACAGTGAGGGAAGCAAAGTGGTTTGAATGATCTCTTTTATTGGACCAACTGCTGTTGGTGGAAACAAGCAAGCATTCAGACCACACAGGGCCCTTCCTCAGGCACGTAGCATAGGAAGGGTAGAGTTGTCACTTGTGCACATTTTTAAGGAACACTTATGAAAAATACATGTTGCAGGGTCTGCATTGGTGCGGACCCTGCAGCATGTATTTTCCATACGTGTTACTTTAAAATGTGCATTAGTGGCAACCCTAAGGAAGGGCTCTGTGTGTCCCGAACGCTTGCTTATTTCCACCAACATCAGTTAGTCCAATAAAAGGTATCATTCAAACTACTTTGCTTCCCATTCTATTTTCCTCATTTCAATTAATTTTATATTATTAAAAAGATGTGTTTTGGTCTCTGATAGCTATCTTTACCTCACCATTTAGCCACGCTGGCAGACGTTTGGTCCTTCTGCTATTTTTATTTATTGATTTGTGGAATACATTTAATCTGGGCCTAATGTAATTTGTAAGCCTATAATTCATGCAAAAAATATTTTGTGGGATGTCAACAACTTTGGAGTCCTTCATACCCCAAATCACTGCTCCATACAAAATCTGTGCAACAGATTTGTCTCTAAAACTCTAAGGGCAAGGACCACGAGGTTGCCACCACAGTGGTGGGTAAAGCAGAGAATTGCTTCCATTTGTTTTAAGCATAATTTTTTTCGATTTCTGGATATGAAAACCCATCCCCCACTTTGTTAGAAACACCCTCCCAGGTATCTAAAATATTTGACCTGTTTGAGAGAATGCCCGTTAATAGTCCACTTAAAAACCTTAGGGTTTATTTTTATTTATTTACTTATTAAAATATTTATATCCCGCCTCTTCTGCTCCCAGCAGCTTGAGGAGGCTAACAATTAAAACACAGAATACAAAAATACAACTGTAAAAATAGATTAAAACACTACATTAAAATTCAACTAAAACTAAAAATTCACCCTAACCCATCCCACCCACCCATAGAGGACTTGTGAGCCAAGGGCTTAATCTTTGGCTGTTTTTGCACGGACACGGTGGTTGGGGGGATGGGTGTGCACCGGCAGTGGGTGTAGGTGAGTGTGCAGCCTTTTCTACGGGTGCACACCCACCTCCACCCATGGAGCCTCCTCCGGTTTGCCAGATGGATCTGTGCGTGGGTGATGGGTGGAGGTGGGTGTTGCGCAGGAGCACACACACACCGCCCCTGCTGTTTGCACAGATGCACACCCATCCCCCCATTCACCACTGCGGCATTTTCACAGATGGCCCCACACACACACACTGCACACCCGCCTGCACACCTGGGGGAGTGGGGGGACATCAGTGCAAAAACGGCCTTTGTTTTATCATAGTTAATATACACAAATGTTCCTGAGAGCAAAAAATTGAAAAATCTTTGAGCAGCCGCCTCAGCCCAACTGGGGTTTGGGATAATAAAATCATATCATCCACGTATAAGAGCACCATAATAGCACAGGTCCTAATTCATTAATAAAAGAATCGAAGAGAGAGAATGCCAAAAGGCAGCCCTGTCTGACACCCCTGTTGACAGGAATCCAACCAGAAAGTTCTCCTAAATGGCCAGTTCTAACTTTAGCTGCTGTATGTTCATGCAGAGACTTCAGCAATGCCAACAGTCTCAAATCAATCCCTGCTAGTTCAGTTTCTTCCAACGACATTCTCTGTTGTTTACCGAGTCAAAAGTGGACTTACTTTAGGTCAATAAAAGCTGCAAACAACTTATCCTTTTTGGAAGTAACATACTTATTAACTAAGTGGGAAAGCACAAAACAACCATTTGACATGGTGTAACCTTTCTTAAATCCTGCCTGTTCCTCATGAAACAGCTTCTGGTCATCAGTTCAAACTTCCAGTTCGCTCAGCAAAAACCATGTGTCAATTTTAAAAGCAGTATCTAACGAGGAAATAGAGTGGTAATTTTCTTCAGCCAAAACCCTTTTTGAACAGGGGAATAATAATTCTTAGAGCCCAGCCTGATGGAAATTTCCCAGAGTTATTAATGCAAGTAAACACTTTAGCCAACAAAGGAGCCCACCAATCCACATTTTCTTTATATAGCCCAGTGGGGACGAAATCTTTCCCAGGAGCTTTATTACTGGGTTACTGTAAGAAGATGTTTGGGAGGGTAGGATGTTGGACATTCTTAAAACTGTGATTGTCCGGCCCCTGCTTAAGAAGCCATTTTTAGACGCTGACTCCTCATCCAGCTATCGGCCTGTTTCTAACCTTCCCTTTCTAGGGAAAGTTATTGAATGGGTGGTTGCATGACAGCTCCAGACTCATCTCGATATCATCAGATTTCTTGACCCGTTTCACTCAGGATTTCACCCTGGGTATGGTACGGAGACTGCGCTTGTGGCCTTGGTCAATGACCTGTGCCTGGAGATTGACTCCCTTGTTGATCTTGTTAGATCTTTTGGTGGCCTTTGATAGAGTTGATTATGAGGTGTTGACATGACTGTGGGACCTGGCGGGGGTGCATTGGACCACTCTTGAGTGGTTCTGCTCCTTCCTGTTGGTGAGGTCCCAGACAGAGGTGATGGGCAATTGCTTGTTGTCTTCTCAGGACCTCCCCTGTGGGGTCCCACAGGGCTCCATTCCTTCTCTCGTCTTGTTCAACATCTATATGAGGTCATTGGTCAAGGTCATTCAGAGGTTTTGGGTGAAGTGCCAAGTATGCTGATGACACCCAGCTCTACCTCTCTTTTTCATCTGACCCAGGCCCTGAGGTCTTGGTGCTTACCCAGTTGGGAACTGGATGAGGGTGAACCAATTAAAGCTGAATCCAGACAAGACTACGATGATGATGGTTGGCCGGCCTTGTAGCTTGGAGGGGATTGGGATTCCTCTTACTGATGGAGTTTAGCCCCCTCTAGTCAATCAGGTTCACAGCCTTGGAGTACTTCTGGATCCCTTGCTGCACCTGGATTGTCAGGTTGTGGTGGTGGCCAAGAGGACATTTCAGCAACTCCATCTGGTGAGGAGACTGTGGGCCTTTTCTTTCTGATTCAGGTCTTACTATTGGCATCCGTGCTTTCTTCACCTTGAGTCTAGATTACTGCAACGTGCTCTACGTGTGGCTGTCCCTAATGACTTTTGGAAGCTGCAGCTGGTGCAGAATGCGGCATCTCACCTCCTTTTGGGGGTGAGGCACTGGGAGCACATTACACCGGTGCTCTGTAGTCTGTAGTGGCTCCCTATAGCTTTCTGGGCACAATTCAAGATGCTGTTTTTGACCTTTAAAACCCTAAATGGTCTGTGTCTCAGATATGTGAGAGACCACCTGTCCTTCCATTCCCCATTGCGTCCCCTGTGATAGGCCAGGAGCACCTCCCTGTGGGTACCGTCCATCAGTCTTGTTCATATCATGAGGGCTCACAGGGAGCTGTTCTTGATTGCTTCCCTAATGGTATGAAACGCCCTTCCCCTAGAGATTCATTTGAGCCGGAGCGTCTTCCGGAGGTGGTGTAAGACCTTTCTATTTGTAAAGGCATTTGGCTGGCAGAGATACGGGATGGGGGTTTTGATGGGTGGGTTTAGGGTAGGGTTGTGGGGAGGGTTGGATGTAGGAAGTGGGGAGGTGGTATTAGGTGGGTTTTGTGGGGTGTGTGGGAAAGTTGAGGATTTGGGGGGCTTGTTTCTGTATTTTACTGTTTTTATGGCTTTTTAAATATGTTTTATAAATGTTGTGAACCACCCTGAGCCTTTTTTAGGCAAGGGCAGGATAAAAATTTAAATAAAATAAATAAATGAGAGAATTCACCTCTTCAGCCGTAACAGGGTGACCACAGAGGCAGAAGAGGGCTCAAAAATTCCTCTGCCGCCCCCTATTTAAGATAAACAAGGATATATTATTATATAACAAGGTAAAATGCAGCTCCCAGTCCTTAGGAACAAGAGACTCCACATTGAAAGACAGCTTGTTGGTTCACCAGGCCATTAGTTTCCAAAACCTGCTAGAATTCCATTTAGTGGCCACAGAAACAAACTCTTGCCAAAGAAGTCATTGATAATCATATTTTTTCTTCCCTACCAGTTTTAAACAACCTCTACTGCACTCAACAAAGTTCTTAATAAGTTTCACGGAATTGTGAGTCCTTATAGACCTGGCTAATTTACCCAATTTGCTTTTAAATTGCTGGCATCCCTCGTCATCATGCAGTGGCCTGTTATCACTCTGTTATCACGCAGTGGCTGAGAGTACGCCTTTTTATTAACTCCTCTCCTAGAGATGATGTTTTAATAATAATAAATAAAAAGTCAATAATAATAAAAGTCAATAATATTAAAAATCAATAATAAACACAGTATCAACCTGCGACATAAAACTATCTTTTAAGGCCATCGTATCAACCGACATCAGATTGTCCTTAATTTTCTGGCTAACTAGGGAGTTCCACCTAATTTGGCAATGACCATAGGACAAAAAAATCCACTCCCACTGGCCTATGAAACATCTACATTATTGCATATAAAGGCATCCATAAGCCTTAGGACCATCTCTAAAGGATGGTGGTCAACGACTTTCTCTTATAGATACTTCAAAAACAACAACATGTGGCCAATTATATTTTTGTATTGCCACATAATCAACAACACTCCCACCCTGTGAGGCGATAAATGTATAATGACCACTTGTGTCTCTCCCGGCTCTTCTGTTCAAAACCACCAAGTTAAACCTATGCAGAATTCCAAGAAGTTTCTGGACAACCTTGTTTTGAATCAAGTCTTTAGATTGTCTCTGTGGCATTTGTGGGATTAATGAGGACACATTGATCCTCCTCCTCCTGGCCTAATTGAGCATTAAAACCACCAAGTAAAATAAATTCAGCAATAGGAAAAGTATATAAGGACTCAATAGCAGATTCTAAGATGGTGCGATGTCACCAATATGTTGATGATACTCGGCTGTACCTCTCGTTTTCAACTGACCCAGGTCCTGCTGTCTTGTTACTTTCCCAATGTTTGGAGGCTGTGGTGGATTGGATGTGGAAGAGCAGACTGAAGCTCAATCCCGATAAGACGGAGGTGATGGTGGTGGGAAGAGCGAGAGAGGTGCTGGCCCCTCTGATATGGGGGGCTGCCCTCCTGTAGCCCATCAGGTTCGAAGTCTGGGGGTGGTTTTGGACTCAGGCCTCCATCTGGATCGGCAGGTGGAGGCGGTGGCTAAAGCCGCCTTTCGCCAGCTGTACCTGGTACGGAGGCTTCGGCCATACATCTCCGGGCCCAGGGGCATAGCAAGGTTGAGAAGGGCCCGGGCTCAAGTCTCAGTTATGGGCCCCCTATGTGCACGCGCGCGCTCCAAAACCCCAAATTGGGTGGGGCTTAAGGGATGGGGTGGGGCTTAATGGATGGGGCGGGGCCTGTTGACAGCTTCTAAATATACAAAATCCAGCGACTAGGAGTTATAGCACAAATACACTCATAGCACAAATACATAGCACTCATTACAGAACCTGATTTCTTCAAACACACACAAGTAGACTCAACTGGACTAACCATGTGCATCAAAATGCACACAATTTTTCAGGAACACAACCTAAGCATGTGACAATATCTCAAATGAGGAAAAGTCACAAAAGAATTTATGAAATTTAAGTGGGACTAATCTTCTTCCCATCCACAATGTATGCCGAAGACTAGTTTTTGCCCCTAATGATGCTTCATTTTGAAACTCCATTTTCAGCAAGTTCTACTGATTTTTTTAATTTTTTTTAAAAAAGACACAACAGGTGGCATTTTGCAAGCAGCAAGGCATATTTGAATCATGTAAAGAATTAAGGGTATATGAGTGAAGTATATATAAATGCTATGTAAATAATTAACAGAACAATGAAATATCATACTTGATGTCTGAGACCGATGCCCCCTTCCACTCACTCTTTAATCAAAAATCAATACCCCAACACTGCAGCAAACTCTATGGAGGCAGAAAGGCCTACCAATACAAAGGCCACTTGTGGGAGACAGCAAAGACCTGCCAGTCATTAGTGATACATAAACAGACTAACTACAATGAAAAACCAGCTGCAAATAAAAAAACAAATAATTTTATTTATACAGCAGCCCAATGCCAGATGGTACTCGGAGCGCTTTATAGCATTTAGAATACGACAAGACACTATATATATATTTTAAAAAATCAATTTAAAATAATTCAAAAGGGGACGAAAGGGGAGGGGAGGAAGCACGTGAAGGTTCTTCTGAACCTTTTTGTTCAGAAAGAGTTGTCAGGTGCTTTTTGAAGGCGAGGAGGGAGGAACTAAGGCGAACATCTGGCGCGAGCAAGTTCCACACCGGAGGACCACCTGCCTGGCGGAAGAGCCATGTCTTGCACTGATGTTGGAACGCTAGGAGGTAGGTGGTGGTGGATCCAGTTCCTACCTTCAACCACTGAAAATCTGAGCTTCAGGATAAGGGAGCAAAGATGAGGGAATGTACACAGAGATAAGGAGATGGATCCATGGCACAAGTCAATGATCTGGGCCCTCTTTTTCTTGAGTACAGTCCTTAAGCACCCCCGCTCACAAACATGTATGTGGCCCTCGGAGCTTGTACTAATTATCAAAGTGGCCCCCAGGGTGAAAAAGGTTCCCCACCCGACTATGCTGTGTCTACATTCCATATAGAAAACATAACCGATTCTTGCCTCTATTGTCTTCTTCCTCAATCTGTTTCTTCATAGTTTCTCTAGATCACGAGCTAAAGATAAAACGATCTCTCCAGCCCAAGTGCCTCAGTGAGACACAGCCAAGGAGCTGATGACGCTGTTGCTAGGAAATCATGATGAAGTATTGCTTCTATGACATCACATTGATGTCAAACTCCATTATGCCATAGCTGACCAATGAGGGACTGTGTTTCAGCCAGTACCTAACTCTGTATGTATCCAGTCCAATAGGTGGCCCAATTCTTTCCAAGGTAGAATTCAGCTGTGCTGTTCCTTTATTAGCTTTCACTGGGGATACCCTTTTGTCCCCAATCTGTAAAAGCAATTTTTCAAAATTCCGCAAGGTGGGATTAGACGAGATGGAAGGACAGGAGAACGCACATTGAAGTCGGTTGCACATTGTTTGCGACTGTGAATTAAATACCTCACACATCGAGGTATTTAATCGGCGATTGGAAAACAATTCGCGACCGCCTTCAATGCATGTGATCCCATCCTTCCGTCTCCTCTAATCTCGCCTTGTGGGATTTTGAAAAATTGCGTGAGCGGGTCACATGGCAGCGACCCACTCATCTAAAAAGTCTGTGTGGTGAGGTAACAGGAACTGTAAGTTTGTATACACGATGGAGGAATATTGCACTGATGAATAAATGGTCCTTTGAGCTAATTCCTGGAGTGAACCTGGCTGCTTGTGGGGAGTGTCTGATCCTGAGGGGAACTACCCGGACCAGGGCCCACCCTTTTACAGTGGTGAAGAATGCAGGCAGTGATCACCCCTGCACAACTGGAGGGGTTATAGTGTCACTGAGTAGGGCGAGAGTGGAAAGCTCACCCACAACTGTGTGGAGAGAGAGGATTATGCCCAAAAGCTGAGAGTGCTGAAGTTGGAAAACCCAGCATGGAGGGGAGTTCCAGACCCAGCTTTGTGAAGGAGTTCCAGTGATACCTGGAGGAGCTTCTGAGATGTGAGTTACACCGGTTCCAGGCCCAGCTTCAAGTTGGGGATTGCGAGGGAGCAAGGCCAGAGCGGGAGACCAGCGCAGGAGTGGCACCCTGAAGCCTTTGCGTCAAGGTCTGAGATAGTAGGACTTGGATGAAAAGCAAGCTTGAGGCAGCAGGCAATCCAGAGAATGGACATCTACTGTGGAGTCTGCTTTTGGGGGGGGACTTTGGGGACATTGGGCACGGGACTGTAAATCCCAAGGGAGGATGGGTGTCCGGTCTCGTGGGTCTTCAAGAGGGCTCGCTCTGCCTCAATGGGGAAAACCTGGGTGCTTATGGAGAACCTGGTTAGATCTGGGATTCCAGGTAAAATGTTGGGGTTGTGGGCAACCTGGTCACAAAGGGTATTCAGCAGTGCATGTAAAGGGGATCAAGCTGCAAGGGTTAAATGGGGTTCTAGAGGGGCTGCAGGGGAGAATTCCACCCAGCAGGCAGGCTGTAGGAGAGACAGCTGCTACCCTTGAAATCCTCTACTGAGGAGGGGGAATCAGAATGGGGAGATCACAGAAACAAAACCTTCACTTGAGCCTCATGACTCTAATCATGAGAAGAGGAAGGGTTAGTGCAGGGTCAAGGCAAGCTCTTTTCTACAGAGGTGTGTGAACATGAGAGGAGGGTAGATTTTAGCTGCCATGGCCCTTGTGGCTGTCAGTCTTGAACTCAGAACATGTGGAATTCAGGTGGGACTCTCACCCAAAAGAGAGTCCCAACTACAGGCTACAGCAGAGGTGAGAAATACTGGGTCTCAGTGGGAGCCTAGATGGGAACTGACCCACATCGAAACTCAGATAGAGATGAGGAACTCGCTCGGTTATGAGTTCACTGAGAGGAAGCCCTAGAAGAGATTTAAATTCTTAAGAAGGGTCCCAACCCTGAGTCCCTGTGCGGCTCAGTAGAAAGCCCTGACCGGGATATGAGTTTTGAGGGATGCGTCCCATCATATCCAGGTGAGGAGAAATTCATTATAGCGAGGAATGAAGATCCTAAGGAGGGGTATGTGTGAACTAAAAGGTTCGCAGAACAGGTAAAAGGGTACAAGGGAAGTCAGCAACCTAAACCCCTGGGAAATAAAAAGAAAGTGAAGGAAAATAGATATTGGTAAATGGCCCTGACAAGGTTTAAAGGGTCCTGAGGTGGGGGGCGGGGTGACCAGAATGGATGGGTGGGTCAGCTTCCCAACTCCAAAAGGGGTAAATAAGAGTGTCTAAATGTGATTGGGGGTAACAGGTATATGTCTATTTCTGTAAAATGGGTTAAACTCTATGTAACTGTATAAATAAGACTGGTGATGGGACCGAGGGCCTGACAAAAGGCACGGTCTGTAGGAGTGAGCAGTATCTCCTGGGTCCTGGACCCTGAAAAGGAAATATTAATAGGGGGTTAAGAGCCCATGCAAACGTTAAAGAGTATTGGGGTGAGGTACCCTAACAGGGGGTCTGAATGACGTGGCAATTCCCACTGCCAGACACCTCCTGTGCACTTGGAAGTGTTGTTATATGGTTTATTATGCATGCGGGGGTGGGGGGACTCTAACACGAGACTAAAGTCAAATTGTTAGGGTTCATAATTGTATTTGTATGTATTCATTGTATATGGATAGGGATCTGGACAATGAAGACTGCTCTACTTACAGAGTTGTAAGCCAGACCTATTTTCAATAGGCCTGTCTCCAAAGAGGGGAGATATGTGATAGAGCACAGGCTCATTTGGGTACTGGCCCTTTAAGAGGCCAACGCTGGGCCTCAGAGACACACCTGGGCAGGGCATGGCCAAGTCAGCCTGGTAGTCAAAAGCCTCTGACTCGCTCAGTCAGAAAGTGGGGACTGCTTGAGAAGCAGGAGCTAGAGAAAGGCTCTGCGTGGTGGAGCCAGGAAAGCTCAAGAGGGCTGGTGAGAGCAGGGAGCTCTTCATGGACTGTGTGGTGAGGTGACAGGAACTGTAAGTTTGCATATAATAATAATCTTTATTTGTATATAGCGCCCCCCTGCCATGGTACTCAGAGTTCTTCACAAAGAATGAATTAACCTTTTAATCCTCACAACAGTCCTGTGAGGTAGGTTAGGCTGAGAGAAAACTGTGACTGGCCCAAGTTCACCCAGTGAGTTTCTGGCTAAGACAGGACTTGAACCAGGATCCAGGACACCCCACCATTTTTTATTTATTTATTTATTTATTTTTAAATTTATATCCCGCCCCTCCTGCCCACAGGGCAGCCCGGGGCGGCGAACAACATTTCATTTAAAACAATAATAAAATTTTAAAACAATTTAAAATAC
>QEPC01007499.1:5012816-5035834 GCA_003113815.1 Sphenodon punctatus | reverse complement strand
CCCCCCAGGGATCACCCCTACTAAAGTTCATAGCTTGCTTACCTTGCGGAGCTCCGGGTGCGGCGGCGGCGGGCGGTCCGGCGGCCTCAGCGCCGGCTGTGGCTGCCGGCGTCAGAGACGCTCTAGGCCTTCCGGGGAACTTCTGGGTACCTCCATGAAAGTACTTTAAGCAATCACGGTTACCTGGTTAGTCGTGTAGGGACTTGTAAAGAATTTTTCTCTTCTATTCATTCACATTGCTCTGCAGGTTGATAGAAGAATACAGGACACTCAAATAATATAATGGCTGGTGATAAAAGTGCTCCTAAGTACACAGGAAAGTTTCAGGAAACTTTCATGTCTTTAGTTCCGATTGCTTAACAACGTGAAACACAACCAAAGACTGGACAGCAATCCGTCAAGCCACTGCCAACTTAAACAACATGCTGTGGACAATACAATGGGGATAGTTCTTGTACAGAGCTTTCTAAGGAAGAGGTGCTGTAAGCCTCATTGAGCAGGTTCAACAGTCAATTGTCATATCAACAAAGAAAGTAAACTTGGCGTTATTATGGAGGCTACAATGAGACATCTAATATATTTATTTACATTTTATCCCACCCATTCCCTCAAGTCTCAGAACAGGTTACAATACATAAAACCAACAATACACAAAATAAAACAAATATTGGAATACCCAAATAAAATAAGTAAAACCAGATTAAAATTGCCAACACTACACCCCGCCCCTACCCCCGCCTGCCAAGCGAAGATGAGCAAGGCTTGGGCCGAGATCAACCTCCAAGGGAAGGGAATTCCATAATTGTGGGGCAGCCATGAGAACACCTCACCACGCCTGTCCTTGTTACACGAACTTGATGGGCAGGTGGAACCTGCCAGAGCGTGCTCCCGGCTACTTTACAGGCTGGGATGGGACCAAGGGGACACGCAGTCTTTCATTTGAAAGTGTTATTCAATAAAAATATGATTGTTTGTATTCCCAGTGCAAGAATTGCATGCCTATTTGCTTCTGGCCCTAGTACTCTTCCATCCACCTCTAAGACTTACAATTACTCCCTAGTTTCTGATGGTATACTCAGGTCTGATTCAGCAATCTCTTGTGTAGTCATACACACAGGTCACAATCTTCAAACTATTTATTCTACAGTTATTCCATTTATTCAAACCATATATCCCAGTTATTCCATTCATTCAAATCATTTATTCCAGTCTGAGGACTGTATCCACACACACTAGAAATAGTCACAATAACACAGCTTCCTTTGACCTGCCACCCAGCTGTGCCATGGTTTCCTTCACGTATCTACTATAATATCTGAGTCGTCTTTTCCAGCATTGCCATCTCCAGGTAATCCAAAATCGTGGCCCGGACACAAAAATTCACAAATCTGTCTTGAAAGCCTGCCCCATAAAAAGTGTGTAGCTAATAAATCCCACGTGCGTTCTTTATTTGCCTTTGGTTGTTTGAGCCCAGGGGCATAGCTAGAATACGTGCGGCTGCACGGGGGCCCAAAAGCATGAGGGGGGGCACAGTGCATGTGGAATGCACGTGGATCTTGTGGGGGAGATAGTGCTGGGGGCAGGATGAGGGAACCCATTCCATCTTCTGCACCAGCAGGGCCCATGCCAGTCTAACTGGAACGCCCCCCGTTTGAGCCTTTTATTTTCTATACCTATCCCAATAATTCCTGGCATTCTGTTTGCCTTTTTCACCGCCGCTGCGCTCTGAGCGGATGCAGAAGATTGCCGATCATGGCTAGATCTGACCACCGATGACAGTTCTGATGCCTGAAATACTCTTAAAAGAGAAGCCAGAGTAGGAAAACTGCCCGTTGCTCCCATACGTTTTCCACCCCCAAGTTCCCAAAGTAGGGGTCACCAGACATGGGGTGTTTACAGATGGAACAGGAGCCCGCTGGAGTCCAGTCACTCCAGGGAGCTCCCACTCACAGGTCTTGTGTGACAAATCCCACAGATGGGCAACCGCTGCGCTCCACCTCCCCGCCACCCCTGCATGATGCGGCAACCGTGGTTTTCTTCTCTTTTCCTGTTTATTTTCACTTTTTAGAGCGCTCCAGAAGTGAAAGCAAACAGGCACAGTGCCAGGGAGAGCGCACACGCCCCGGACCACTCTAGGCACTCCGCCCAGGACTCTATGGTCCTGGGGACCTGTACGCACGTGGAGGCTGCACACATCCTAAACAAACAGGAGGCAGTCACGTAGATGTACATTCACCTGCATTAGCCAGCATTTGCGTGCACTGCATTCTCAGCAGGTCCCTGGCCTGGACAACGCTGTGAGTGGGACTTCATGGCGGATGGGTGGCAGGTGGAGGTGAACGGCTGGCAGCCACCTAACAGACAGGAAGGTGGCCACCCGTTTGGTGCGGCCACTGTCTTGTCTATAGATTTCCAAGGGTTGGGAATGTGAGGATTTCTTTTGTCTCTCGGGGAGGTCACAGCCTTAAAGTTTAGGAACCAATGATCAGCACAAGAGAGCGCAGAAGGTTGCTGTGTTGGTCCCAAATATAAAAGATGGAGACGGGGTGTTTTGAAACAAGACACAACCATGCATAGCCACCCGCCCACTCATGTGAAGGTGGTGGGGGTGGATCCATGCAGCACCCACTCATGGGGCCCTGAAGAAGAAGCTGGAGTGCCCCATGCCGGGGAAGGCAAAATGATATGTGGGGACAGGGACCCATGCATCCCTGGCCCATTTGAACCAGGGCACCCATCCATGCCAGCAGACAGGCCCACAGGCCTGCTGCCTCCCTGTCCTACACCCAGCCCTACTGGGAGCTTTTAAAGGGGTAACGGCTGCCTGTCTGAGTTGCTGCAGGCGCCAGTCAGTGGTGGAGGCTGTCTGCGTGGCCGTGGTGGCACCGTGGGAGCCACCCGCTCGAATCCCTCCCCACTCACTCCACATGCGCAGGCGCTTGCTCTGCGGCTGTACCACTCAGCGCACACACACACACACACACTCAGCCTTGTTTGTTTAAAAACACCCAGCGTTTGCATACCCTCACCAACGGAAGTGGGGCCAGTAAAAAGTGGCTCTGTCAGTGGAGGCAGGACTCCTGGGTGGCACAGACGGTATTTTGGGGAGGATGAGAAGGAGCACAGCTGGCAAACACCTAGCTCCTCCACTGGCTGAGCTAGGGGGGGAACTATCGAGTTGCAAGGGGGGGGGAACTATCGAGTTGGAAGGGACCGCAAAGGTCATCTAGTCCAAACTCCTGCTTTGTTGCAATAAGTCCACAGCTGCAACATCCCTATCAGATGCCTGTCCAGCGTCTCTTCGAAAACCTTCAGCAATGGAGAGCCTATGACCTCCATAGGCAAGCGACAGGAGGGCGGGAAGTGGGAGAGGGAGCAAGGTGTATGATTAATTATTTCTATAGCGCCAGCAATGTGCCTGGTGCTGAATAGAGACAGGTCCCTGCCCTGAAGGGGTTTACAGTCTAAAATGGACAGGAGAAAGTGTATCCACGTGGCCTACAATTTGCGGGAGATGCTGACCCACATGAGCTTCGTCCCTCATATCACTAGAACTTGAGGGGTGGGGTGTAGATTTGTAGGGGATGCCTCCTCTGTTATAATTACTCCCGGTGGCTGTTGAGGGAGAGGGGTCTCGGCTGCGCCACAACCAAGCGGAAGGAGCTGGGCGAGTTGAAAAGTGTTGAGAGCTGCTGGGCGAGTTCAAACATTGACTGGACACCGCGTTGTCTGTCTCCCCTGATTAGCACCTTCCCACAAGGGGGCACAGACTGTTCCGCTCCCGCCCGATGTCTCTGACTGCAGACAGGAGGAAGGCGGCAGACGCGGGGCTCCCGGCCCGCAGAGACGCCGCAGCAGGGCCGCGTGGAGGAAAGCAGCGCAGACAAAGGCCGCCACTAGCGCAGCTCACAACAGCAGCCGCCACCGCTGCCCGGCTCTGCCCGCCTCCCGTCACGTGAGAGCGCATCCCCGGGGCGGGGGCCTGACAGCAGGAGCCGCCGCCGCCGCCTCTCGCTCGCTCCCGGGTCGGTCCAGGAGCGGAGCTGCTGCTGCTGCGCAGGGGGCCAGTGTCCCACCCGGCCAATGTTGGGATAGCAACAGCGGCTGCAGCAGCGATTCCCACCCGCTCCCTCGCCTCCTGCCCTGGGCAGCAGCAGCACCATGAGGCGCTTCCCGGCTGGACTGCCCTGCTCTCGGCCGGCGGCTGCGCTGCTGCTGCTGCTGCTGCTAGCGGGGCTGGCTGCCTCCTCCGCGCTGGGTAAGTCAGTTCCGATCGCCGCCGAGAGAGCCCTTCCCTCTGGGCATGTGGCTGCCCCAAACCGGGCCACGCTGCCGGCCTCGGGAACTCGCCAGGCGCCTCTTCTGCGAGTTGCAGCTCGCGGGGGGTAAAACCCTGAGCCCTGCCGGGTGCGGGATTCCTGCGCTGCGGCCGCTGGGCTGAGCTAGCCATTGAATCCCGGGGCTGCCCCCCGGGGAAAGGTGCTCGCTGCCCTCCGGGATCTGTAGCCGCACGCTGGCTGGCTGAGATACAACAATGGGGGAAGCGACTCCTCCACCATTAACAGGCAAGGGGAGTTTTACCAGTGAATCCGGTAGGCGGTGAGTGTGGAGTAGGAGCGCTGTGGGACTGTTGTTTTTACACGGACTTAAAAAGAGCACTCCTGTTCGAAAGCAGAAGTGTGTGTGGCCTCATCCAAAGAGCCTGTGCAGCAACTTCGTTATGGTTTAATCGGTGCCCTCCAACCCCCAAGAGCCCACATACCCTCCCTCTACTCCAGCAGTGGGGGGATCTTTTCCCCTTCCAGGGGCCACTTTGAAAAGCTCTGTGGACCACACAGAAACTGGGAGATGGGGGGGCTTCAAGAAGAAGAGAGTCCAGATTGTGGATCTGTCCCTTATCCTTCTGTGTATACCCTCAGCTCTGCTCTCTTGCTCAGTCTTTCAGTGTTTGGGGGTAGGAACTGGATCCAGGAGCCGGATCCAGGATTTTTTTTAAAAAAAAATTTATATAGTGCCAGCAATGTACCTAGCACTGTACAATTAATAATTACTAACAGATCCCTGCCCCTGGGGGCTTGCAATCTAAGAAATGAAAGTGCTGCTTTTCCTAAAGGCAGTCAGTTTCAAAATGCACTTAAATAAACCCATGCACTATTCACTAGGGATGGGACATCTGGCAAAAAAAACGGTATACCGGTGCCGGATCTATTCCATTGATTTCAATGGGGGGGAAAAACAATCCCTCCCCCTCCCAGGCTGTGCGGGTGGAAGGGGGGGGCACCCCCTGCCCAGCCTGGATTTAAACAAAATAATATTTTTTTACCCTAAGTCCCTGCTAGTGCGGGCTCCAGGCTGCCGCCGGCGACCTGGAACCCGCACCAGCAGGTACGAGGGTGATCCCTGGGGTGGGGGATGGTTTAACACCCCCACACACCCCAGGAATCACCCTACCCCCCACCCAGGAATCACCTACCTTTTGCGCTCCAGGCGGCAGCGGCTNGCGGCGGCAGCACAGTGGTCCAGCGGCTTCAGCCCTGGCTGTGGCTGCCGGCTTCAGCGCTTACTAGGCCTTCCGGGGAAACCCGGAAGTTCCCCGGAAGGCCTAGTAAGCGCTGAAACCAGCAGCCACAGCCAGCGCTGAAGTCGCCGGACCGCTGTGCTGCCGCCACTGCCGCCTGAAGCACCAAAAGGTAGGCGATCCCTGGGTGGGCGGGTAGGGTGATTCCTGGGGTGGGGTGTGTGTTAAATGGGGTACCGGTACCCCCAATATCCGGATTAATCCGATACTGCCAGTACAGCAAAATACCGGCAGTATCGGATACTGGATGATCCGAACTTCCCACCCCTATTGACTTGACACTGACTAGTCTGACTCTCAGGCTTGTCAGTGTCATGTCAGTTACACAGTGCCCTGCTTCCCAGGCTCTTAGTCGAGAAAGGAACGGAGCGGAAGCGGGGTGCTGTGTAACCGACATGACAAGTCAGTGTCATGTCAGTTACACAGCTCCTGGCTCTGGGGTCCAGAGAGGAGTGGAGCCAGGGAAGCGGGGCACTGTGTAATTGAATGACACTGACTAGGCTAGTCAGTATCATGTCAGTTACACAGCACCCAGCTTTCCAGGCTCTGGAGAGGAGCGGAGCTGAGACCAGGAAGGGGGCGCTGTGTAACTGACATGACGCTGACTAGGAGCGCTGACATTCCGACAAGAGGATTTATGCGGATCCTTTCAAATGCACGTAAAGGTAGCTTTTTGGCTGCCCCTCAATGCGCTGGAAAAACAAGCGGAAGAACTGCTAAATAAAGGTGTGGAGTCTTTCCCACATCATTCCAATATGCGGGGGAAAGAAAAAAGGGCTGATTTAATGTATGTGTGAATGTGCTCTGAGTTTCCCTGTCCCTGCGCCTCTCTGAACATCTCTTTGCTTGAGGGAGGGGGGCGGTGTGCACCACAGTGTAAGAGACAGTAAGTGAGGCTCACGCAGGAGGCGGCGTGATGGTAGGTGCCTCATGTTCCCTGCCCCTTTCCCCATGATGCCCAACTCCCTCCAGGATGTCAATAGCATCTGTGGGGAGAGACAGGGAGCATGTGCTCGTTTGGGAGACCCAGGTGTATGACCAAGGGGAGGGGTTAGGGCCCCCTCCCCGTCTTTAGCCTATCCTGGCTACAACCCTCAAAATGTGCCAATACGTTTGTGATCCTCCTTTATTGAGCGATAATGATTTCACATTTATCGAGTCTGCACTTTTAATGTATCCTCTAATTCAGAGGTTACTGAAATGCAGATGAGGACCCCAAGTCGCACCATCTGCAGAGGGATGGTGGTGTCCCAATCCGGACTGATACTTGCTCTCCTTCAAATGTTTCTGTTTCTGCCTAGGGTGGCAGGAGTCGGGAGTCAGCAAGTTTTAAAGTAGAGTTACGTGGGCAGAAAGTTAGGGAACCACTGCTCTTTAAGTCTTGGCATGCCAGACTGGGTCCCAACTGAAGTTTTGTGGAGATTTGGGGAGATCAGTGGTTTTGTAATAACACTGCTTCATAAGAGTTTGCCAGAGAACAAAGTCTGAGACCTTTTGTGCACACCTCCTTGATGGCACAGGTAGCCTCTGATTTACTGTTGTAAATGTTTTACATCAGAAAAACCTTGAGTCGTGCCACTGTAATTGCACAAAGTGAATCCAATACAATTCTCTGGGGGTTTTTTTTTTTCCTTGTTGTCTCTACCCCTCTGTGAACTACAAAATTGCATACTGTAGTTCTCTATAGTGGATGCCATTTACTGTAGGAGCTGAAATTAGGATAAAATTTCACTAGTTATTCTAGGTCAGTGAAGGAGCAGATTGCAGCATCTGTTCACAGAACTGGACCAGAAAGTTGCTGTAAAGAGGGAAAGAGAGATAATAGCCATCCAGCTATTTTAAAGATGATCTGCAAAGCAAAAAGAAATTGGTTGTGCTGTATGAAAGGGCCCAAACTTGTTTCCTGAAGTTATTCTTACTTTCTTGACAACTGTCAGTCAGGTATGAATGATAGGAGAATTAGTAGCTTTAAAGTTGTCACAGATAATTACATGAAATCTAGTTGAATTAAAATTTCTTCCCTAATGAGTTCAACAGTATACATCTTTGTTCTGTTTCTTTGTCAACAGTGTTTGACTGAAATGTCTAACAAGCCACTGGAAACAAAAATCTTTTGTTGAGAATGACTGTTAGGAGCTGAGAGCTTGCAATCCACAGGTCCCTGAGAGAGACTTATAGGCTATAAGTTATAGCAAAATACTATACAGGAGGGGAGACTTGGCTTGACAGTCTTAATGGAAACAGTTTCCTTCCCTTTCCATCTTTCTTGCAAAAAGCATGATTAAGAAGTAAAAAGAGAAGAAATCCCTTCTTTTTTTTTCCCCAAGCCAACTTTGAATTCATTGATCTACTCCTTCCCTCTGCATCTCCCACAAACAGAGGCACAGTTCACCTCTGGTTTATCATTGCCTCTGGTTTATTTACCTCCTAAGCCACTAAGATTGCAACCCGCCCCACAACCAAACAGATATAGGCATAAAACAGGGGCATCGCTATAATAGAGACAGGCAGTGAAGCTGCAGTGGGTGCATGAGCTGGGGGGCTGGGGGGGCATGCTCTCTGGTGCAGCTGCGTTCCCTGCCGTGGGGGGAGAGAGAGCATAGGGTCCTATTCCTTCTTCTGTACCAGGGCTTGTTCCAACCTAGCTACCACTCTGGCATACGATACAAACATAAGATCTGGAGGGAAGAGAATTATATAGAGAATTGAGGCAGCCAAAACCATAGTAAAAACAGGCCTTAAAAATGCTGCTCATTTCTCACAAGTTATGAGTGAAAACTTGCAACTTGTGAGTAGGAAACTGCTCCTGCCCCTGTTTACATGGAATGGGCATACTCCAGTCTACGCGCACACTAAAGTCACGTTCCGATGAACAGCTACTTCGATGTAGCTGCACCTTACTTTGGTTGTACTTCTCTAGCGTTCGCACACAGCGAAGGAAGCAATGGCGGTAGTGTGCTTTTTGTACTGAAGTAATTATCGTCTGAATGCTGATGAGGTTCTGTCTTCGCCCAGGCGGAGCCCTACAGTCTGAACCGCTTTCTGCCTGCATGAAGATAGCACAGGCTACCCCACCAGAGATTGGAAACCGCTGGTTGTTCTGGGTCTCTGCCCAGGTAAAGATGGCACAGCCAGATCCCCTCTCTTGCCCTCCTGGCAAGGTGCGAGTGGGGTGGGGTCTAGCATTGGAAAGCTACTTCAGTTTAGCTGCTTGTTTGAATGCTACTGGAGTGGAGTAGTTATTGCAATTGAATTATATGGCAGTAGCTACTTCAATTTACTGCTGTTTATCAGAATATGCTGCTCCTCCACTGGTGCTTTCCAGACTGCTTTGCTTCCTTTGCTCCCCAAATTCCCCCCTCAGCCTGCTCCCCGAGCTCTCCATCCACCTGACCCACTTCCTGCCTTAACAGGACCTCACCCCTAGCTTTCCACTTTCTTCCTGCCTGGGCCTGCTCACACCCGCCCCCTAGTGTGCTCCATTCCCTGCTTACCTGGCTCTCGTGCATTTCTTACTCTCAACTCTCTCTCTGACCTGTCCTGCTCCCTCTTGTTCCCTGTCTCCTCTCCCTGCTGCTCTGTTTCTGCCCAGCATACAAAAATGAGCCCCACAAGTATGGGTCACATGGGGAGAGGGGCAACTCACCCAGGCTGGGGTTGGACCCCATTACTGTGGCTGGATCTCCTGTGTTTAGATTTCCTTATTTTTTTTCTTTAATCGCAGCCGGTGCCTGATCTGCTGGCAGGTTATGATATAGCGGAGTGCTGCCTCCCTCCCATCTCTCTTCCTTTTCCCAGGATCAAGCACAATGTCTCTCTTCTGATTTTTTTAATGTGAAGTTTGGTCCAATCCTTGATGGTTTGAGGCGGTGTCCTGTTCTCGTTGCCCGGTATTTGGAACACTGGAGTCGAACTTTTCTGTTTCGGTCTTGACTCTGTGCAACAACTGGGACAGAGGACATTCTTGCCTCCCTAGGTTTCGAGTATGCTGCTTGCTTCTCAGTTTCCACCTTTAATTCCTGACCATCAACTCTATACTTGATGGGTCTCCCTTAGTTTTGCACATTTTGCTGCGGTGAGGTAGTCTGCAAGTGCAATAGGGCAGGGATATTTAGCAATCCAGCTTGTAGCTAGCTTGACCTAATGGATTTGATTGTGTGCTGTGTTGGCCCCAGCTGCATTTGAACAAATAAATAAAGCTCCAGCAGTGGTGATCTATAACAGCGGACTGATTTAATGTAGGTTTTGTTTCTGTTCTTTGAGTGCTTTCTGAGAGAGGGAGTTTGGGCTGCTTTGCCTGAGACGCCATTGGAAACCGAAAGTTCCTTTTTTGTATGTTGAGTTTCAGTTGGAAATATTCTACTTCTGCTTTGCAGCCCCATTTCTGGAGTTCCTGTGTACCTGGGTAACGTGCAAGTGTCAGGGTTTATGATAGTTTTATCCCAGCTACCAGAGCCAGAATCGAGCCCAGTGGTACCCAACTGGTCCTGTTGGACTCGGTTTGGTTCAGAAGCCTTCCTGCCTCCCCATGGGCCCTGCTTCCACTGTGGCATCATGGTACTCCATGCGGGTAGGATCACATCAGAAAAGGGATAGGAGAGACTGAGCATGTGCAAGTGAGAGCAGCAGGGCAAAGCAAGTGCTCCTCCAAACTGTGACTGAAAGAGGCCTCAAAAGAACTGTTAAAGAAAACAAACCTCCAGAAAAGTAAGAGAAATGGCAGGGGGAAGCAAGGGGGAGAAAAAAAAGACAGTAAAAGAAACCCCGCTGGAGAGATACTGCAGACAGAGCCTGAGGCCTGGTGAAAGGGCTAGAGGGGAGGCCTCATCAAAAGAGAGGGAAAAGATGGCGGCGGGTGCTGTAACAGAGGGGGAGGAAACCCCAGATGAGACTGAGCCTGAGGAGGAAGCAGAGGGGAAAACAATAAAGGCGCTCCTCCTTGAAATGAAAAGGGATTTCAAAAGGGATATGAACAAATTGAGAGACTCAGTGGAAGCTGGAAATAAAAAGCTGGAAAGGCTGGGGCATAGAATTGACACAGTAGAGGAGAGAGTCTCCTCCTTGGAAGACCAGGCAGTGAATACTGTGGAGCAGGCCACAAACCTCCAGGAGAAGGTGCAGATCTTGATGCTAAAAACTGAGGACCTAGAGAATAGGTCACGAAGGGACAACTTAAGATTTGTGGGCTTCCCTGAAGGGGCTGAAACTCAGGATGTAAAAAAGCTGCTGTGGGACTTCCTAAAGGAACAATTCCCAGACAATCAGCAACTGCAAAATCCAGAAATCATCAGGGCCCATAGAACAGGGAGACAGCCCAATAAAAACTTTCCAAGACCCAGAACCATCATAGCCAAGTTCATGAGTTATAGTGTGAAGGAGGAGCTACTGAAAAAAGCCAGGATGAAAAAGGAAATGAAATTCAGGGAGGAGACCATAAAGATCTTCCCTGATTATGCTATGGAAACTATGGCTAAAAGAAGAAAGTGGGGAAAATACTTTCCTGAACTAAATGAAAGAGGATGGAAGCCGGTTTTGAAGTTCCCAGCAAGAATGGTCTTGAACGTGAACGGGAAACATAAATCATTTATGGATACAGAAGATCTAGAGGCCTTTCTACACTTACCTCCTACTGGACATGACTGACTTGTCTATAAGAAGGGGAGGAAAGATGAAAGACTATGAAACCGAAAAACTGGGGTCAAAAATGTAAAATGAGTCTCAATTGAGACTCTAACTGTGAAAGGTTTGGAGGGGGTAAAGTTCTCGCGTTAAAGTTGTAAGTTCTTTTTGTTCTCTCTTGGGAGAAGAAGAAGCACAATGCTCTGTGGATGTGCAAGGGGGGGGAAGGGGGGGAGAGGGGAGAGTAAGGGGAACAGATTAGGAGGGGGGAGGGAGATGGGGAGTAGGTGGGGGAGGGAGGGGCGTAAGGGCCTTTATGTTGGGATGAGGAAGGTTAGTAGGGGGATTATAAGTAAGGCATGTGTACCAAAGTTCACTAGAGTTTGTGGTGATCAAGCAGCAGTAAAGAGTAAATGGAGACAAAAGCATAAAGAGGGAGTCAAAGATTATGGCTAGCCTAAACATGTTATCCCTCAATGTGAGGGGCCTTAACTCACCAGTCAAAAGGAAAAGAGTGAGGGAACTGCTAAAGGAGAATAAGATAGATGTATTCTGTCTGCAGGAAACTCATTTACTAGAAAAAGAGGTGCACAGATTTGCGAACAAAAGCATGGGACTATTGGAAGCCTCCTGTGCCAACAAGAAAAAAGCTGGTGTTATAATAGGCATGAATAAAAGATGTGAATTCAAACTGGAGAACAGTATAAAAGACACAGAGGGTAGATTTTTGCTAATAACAGGACAAATACAAAGCATATGGCTCACTATTGTAAATATGTATGGTCCCAACAAAGACCAATTAAGCTACTACAAGAAATATATACCACTTATAATTCAGAACACCAAGGGGACACTAATCATCATGGGAGACCTGAATACTCCCCTAACAAGCCTAGATCTTTCAAAGACCATTCCTATGAATAATAAGCAAAGGTATATAAGAGAGATATTGGATTCACAAGGCATATTAGACATATGGAGGCATAAAAATAAAAAAAGTAGAGAGTACACCTATTATTCTCAAGTACATAACTCATACTCCAAAATTGACCATGTACTCATGTATAAAAATGACGTAGGGAAGTGTCTGGCAGCATATATAATACCCTTAGTATTTACTGATCATAACGCAATAGGGATCAAAGTGAGGTTGAATAGCAAGGCTCAGTGGGATAAACCGCAGTGGGGTTTTGATAGGTCTCTGCTTAAGAATCCTGAAGCCAGAATAAAAATTGGGGAAGAAATTAAAGAATACATAGACCTAAATAAGGGATCAGTACCACAAGACTCCATGTTCTGGGAGGCAGCTAAAGCCACTCTGAGAGGCAAAGTAATAGCTCTGAGAGCGCACATACAAAGGAAAAAAAGAGAAGCAAGGGCAGAGATATATGCAGAACTTAAAAGATGGGAAGCTATAAATAAACATACCCCCTCAAAAGTAGTAGCAGGGAAACTGCAGAAAATAAAGGAAAGAATAAACACGCTAGAACTAGAAAAAACCACAAAACAATTGAAATGGGTGAAATTTTATTATTTTAATAATAGCAACAAAGCAGGGAAAGCGCTGGCACAATTGGTAAAAGCACAGCAACAGAAAAACATCATTACTAGTATTATGACAAAGGATGGCTCGGAAGTACACAGTCAAGAAGCAATACAGGAGACCTTCTTGGAGTTCTATAGGAACCTATATAAGTCGGTTGAGCCGGACCCTGAGGAAATAAAACAATTTATTAGTGAATTAGAAATGCCCAGGTTAAATAGAGCGCAGCTTAGCTTCCTTAATTCCTTAATCTCAATAGAAGAGGTTTCAGATGCAATTAAAAGTATGAAAGCCAATAAAGCCTGTGGGCCAGATGGGTTCCCAGCAGAATTTTACAAAACTTTTTGCAAGGAGGTAGCCCCACACCTGGCGGCAGTATACAATGAAATTCTACAGACAGGGAAAATGCCACCTACTTTTTATGATGCACAGATTACACTAGTGCTCAAACCAGGAAAGCCAGCGAATGAATGTGGTAGCTATAGGCCAATTTCCCTCCTGAATAATGACTTTAAAATATTCGCAAAAATTCTGGCCATTACATTGGCAGCAATAGCAGGGGAGTTCATACATTCTGATCAAGCTGGATTTATTCCCAGCAGACAGGAATCTGACAATATTAGAAAAGTAAAAAATTTGGTTCACTCCCAGGAAATAAGGAATACTACCTCGAGCTCCATGTTTATCTCCGCTGATGCAGAAAAAGCGTTCGATTATGTACAACATAAATTTCTCTTTGAAATGCTAAAAAAGGTGGGAATAGGGGGCAAATTTTTAAAATGGGTAATAGCAATCTGCCCATCCCAGATCTCAGCTTAAAATCAATGGGAAAATAACAAAAACTTTTGAGATTCAGAGGGGCACAAGACAAGGGTGCCCGCTGTCACCCCTACTATTTGATATGGCTATTGAAGGGTTGGCGGTGGCAATTCATCAAAATAAAAATATTAAGGGAATGGTGGTAGGCCAGAAAGACTATAAGCTATCCCTATTTGCAGATGATCTAATTTTGTACATTAGTGAACCCATGGAAACGTTGCCACACCTTATGCAAACTATTGATAGTTTTGGAAGGGTGTCGGGGTATAAATTAATAATGAAAAGTCACAAGCACTTATATTTGCTCAATCAGAGGAAGGACTGAAGGAAATTAAGGAAGTCAGTCCATTCCCGGAAAAGCCTAATGGGATTAAATACCTGGGGGTAACAATAACACAAAAGTGCAAGGACCTCTATAAGGCCAACTTCCCTGTAATACTGGAACAGGTTAAAAGGGAATTTGAAAATTGGAAAAAGGTGGAGTGTTCCTGGCTTGGGAGAATAAACTTATTTAAGATGATTGGACTGCCCAAGTTCTTATACAAATTCCTGGCCCTCCCCATAAAATTACCCAAATCTTTTTTTAAGCAAGTAGATGAAATGGTTAAGGAACTAATCTGGAGGGGAAAGAAACCAAGAATCAAAAAAGACACAATGTTCACTGCTAAGGAGAAAGGAGGATTAGACACACCAGATATAAAACTTTATTATAAGGCTGCAATCCTGAGAGCGATACAGTATTGGTACCATTGCCCACAACAACCGGAATGGTGTGAGATAGAAAGGGAAATAATTCAACCAACTTCCCTGGCAGAATTGTTGGTAGATGAGGGCAAATTGACTGGAGAGGGAGTCAGAGAGCACCCATTTGCGAAGCCACTACTCATAACATGGAAAGGAGTGATGAGGAAATTAGGTATAAAGGGTACAGCAACACCATACTCACCAATAAGACGAGTAGCGATGAGGGAATCACAGATAGCCCATGACCTACTTAAACAGTTAGAAAAGAAGGAAGTTAAAAGGGCAACACAATTATTCAACAAAGGTAAATTTAAAACATTAGAAGAAATAGAGAAAATAACGCAGACAAAAGTGAACACATTTCAATACCTGCAGCTGAGAAGTGTATTCAGGCAACCATGTTTAAAAGAAGCCTTTGCTAGGGAACCTACGGAAATAGAAAAGACCTTATTTAGCCTAACGGGAAGCAAGGGCAAACTCTCTAAGATTTATCAAGACCTGAAATCTATAATATACCCCCCCAAGCACCCATATTTATCAAGATGGGAAAAAGACCTCAATAAGCAGTTCACAGAAAAGGATAAAGAAATTATATGGGGGCATATGAGCACCTGTGCGTCTGCTCTGGAAGTCAGAGACACACAACTGAAGGTCACCACTAGGTTTTACCTGACCCCGGTACAGCTCAGGTATGGGGGGGACAGATATGGGAGGGGTGTATGCTGGAAGGGCTGTGGCTTACAGGCGGATCTACTGCATTGTCTATGGGAATGTGTTTATGTAAAGGCCTTCTGGAGTAAAATATGGAAAATTATGAACAAAGTAAACAAGGGGGTGGTACCTTTCAGACCAGAAATTGGTATTCTAGGTCTCTACCCTGATAATAAATCACTAAAACCACATCAGGAGGCATTGAGAACTCTGTGCTTGGCTGGAGTAAATATAATAGCAAGACATTGGAAGACAGAGGGCCCCTTACCTTTTCAAGAATGGATCTGTCGAATATGGTACTTATTTACAATGGACAAGATGATGGTAAACCTGCAGGACAAGAAGCTAGAAAAAGAGGAGAAAAATGAAAAAGCAAGGGAAAAAAAAAAAATAACTATGAGGCAAAGTGGCTTAATATATTAGGAGCCATTGAAGGAAATGAACTACCAAAGAGTGACTGGACGCTGTTGTTTGACCGATACATTTGAACTGGCGAGCTCGGGTACCGCCTTGTATGGGTAATAGAACAAACTGATATTGTAAAGTTGATGAAAATACGATGTACAATGCCATTGAATATCAATAAGAGTTTATTATTTTTTTTAAAAAGAAAAGGGATAGGATTAAGGCCCCTACAGAGTGCTGTGAGGTCATGGCATGGGGGGGCGGGGGGAGGCAGAGGCAATGCCATCCATCCCCATTGCATCAGGCCTAGGCTCCGGCCTCTCTGGATGCAGCCAGACTTGGACTGGGCTCAGGCTGAGTTTTTTCAGCCCGATCAGCATTCTGTTCAGCTGTTAGGGCTGGGCCCCATATTTTACCTCAGTCCATTTTCCTTCATGGGACTATGCTGTTTTAGTAGCAGTTTTAGTTATTGGGGTTGTAGCTGCGAAGCAATTTCTTTGCTGTGTGAAAAACTGAAGGTGAATTTGACGTAACAAAATTCCATGAAAGTACAGCATCGCCGTGCTGAACCCTGGAGCTGCCTGTTGGTAAATCACTTTGTCAGCCTGAATTCGAGGCTGGCCAAGTAAAGGGTTCCACACCATGATCCAGAACGCTTTAACCTTGGGGAGCAGGGGGAGCAGTCAGAGGAGCCCACGGGGTTAGTGAGGCCCTTTCCCGTGTACTTGGTGCTGAGGCTGCAGCCAGACTTGCCATGCTTCTTTCCATGCTCCGTTTTTGCCTTTTCATTCTGGGGAGGCTCAGCTGAGAGGAGTCTCTGAGGCTTTGGGATTTGTCCTGCTGCTGGCAGCAATGGTGGTGTCAGCCCAGGTGTGTGCAGTGGCTCGGAAAGGGAGACAGACCAGTGCCACTCGCCTGGAAGACCTTCAGCTCATCAGGGACCTTGCAAATCTGGCCAGTGTTGGTCTGGCGGCTTCCTTCCCAAACCTGCTGTGCAGGAGGAGGGAGGCCTTAGGGCAGATAGAAGCTTGCCAAGCAGGGGAGCAGTCTAGCAGCAGGGCTAGGAGAGGAAGTTTTCCTGGGATAGAGAGACAAGGACAATTTAAGACAATGTTTTGGAGAGTTTAATTTTGATTTTTCATCCTGTGTATCTTGGTTTGCAGAATACACGTCTTATACACGGGGATCACTTCCATTTCCTTTCACTTGCCACCAGGCTGCACGAAATACTGTGATTTTTTATCCATGCATTTTTCAAAGGAGCCTAGTTGGGTGGTGGGGTGGGGAGAGGATAAAAGTCCCCCTTTTGCCGATTTCTCTCCTTTGTAGCCCTTCCAGTGCTGCTCCCAGTGTGCACTAGGCCCACAGCCATCTCCTGAGGGGGTGGGGGGGACTGTCCTTATTACATATGGCCTAGCGGGTATAGATGCCATTATGACAATTCTCCTGCCTTCCCCTCCCTCTCCTTCCTTCGCAAAGGTGACTGAGGACCATGGCTAGCCCCGGGCAGCACTGGACATTTGTAGGCACCTGGGGGATAGATGAAAGGTGGCCTTAGCCTCCCCAAACAAAGGACTCCCCTCCTGTCAGACCAGGATGTGAGCACTGTGGTGGCATGATCCCGATTGGGACCAGCAAGAGTCAGGATCAGGGCCAGACAAGTCATGTCCAAACAGGATTGGGTCCAAGCAGAGTTGTCAAAATCCAGGCCAAGGAGTCAAAACCAGAGTCAAGCTGAGCCAGGTAATGAAACCAAAGGACAATCTGAAGAGCAGAGTCTAGTAGGGACAAGCCAGGGGTTGAGGTCAAGAGATAGTCTAATACGGGAAGGCAGGAAGAGGGGGAGAGGTGACAAGGCAGGGACCAGGCTGGCATGAGCAAGGATCAGCCAGGCCAAGGCCCCAACAGACACAGGCCTAGGCATTGCTCTGCCTGACTTCCTCTTCGTGTCAGGTGAGTTGTATCTGAACATGAGTCAAACAGCACCCAGTGGGTGGGGAGGGAGTCTCATTAGATAGGTATAGTGCTGGAGCAGGGCCTAGGAAGTAGGAGCAAAGGCCCAAATCAGAGCACAATGGTAGCATTACGGAGCTAGCTGCCTCCTCGCGTTTCCAAAGTCACTGGTTCGGATCCTGGGCCCTGCCACCTCAAGTCCCAGGCGACGTAGACTGAGTATGCTGCATCATGAGGCCATCACGCTGTAGCATACTCACACCACATTTAAACGAAGCACTGAAAAGCGCCTCCTGAGCCCTGTGTTGAGGGAAAAGCCACTCGGGGAGTGTTTACACGCTCCCCACGCTGCCGGACGTGACATGCTTCCCGTTGCCGGCGGCGGCGGCTGGAGATGCGGTACTTTGAAGAGGCGCATTCTGAAAGCCTCACTTTTCAGAATTAGTATAAACCGTATAAACATAGTATAAATTAGTATAAAAACAGTTCTATACCTATATGCACACACACACTTATATATATTTCATATATATATAGGAAAACTGAAGAAAACTGCCATGTTTAGGAAGAAACATGACTTGTACCCTGTGGGCTGCCTTGTGTAGTATATGCTGTACAGTGAAATACTGATGGTTCTCTTGTGGGTAAGATTTGGCAGGCCTTGTTCTTCCAAAAGAATGCTTGATATTAAGGCTGCAGCCAGATGAGCGAGGGCCCGAACCCTGCGCAGCCCTGAGGCATGCAAGCACAGCTGCCACATTGTGGGACAAGTGCAGGGAGCTGGACAGGCGGTTGCCCCTCCCCCACAGGGCAGCAAGGCCACTGTCCGATATCTTGCCACAGCTGGGGCAGGACAAGGCATTGGTCGGCCACACGAGCAGGCACCTGGCCCTGCCTGCCGGGGTCGGGATTTTGGCCTGACCAAACTCCTGGCCTTTGACGTGACAGTGCGCGACGGGCAGCAGTACTCGCATGGCGAGGCAGGAAGGGCCCTGGCACACGGACTGCCATGGCTTGGGCAGCCTTATTGCCCCATTTGGGGTAAGGCTGTTTCCCGACACGCCCTCGGACATTTTCCGAGGACACAGCACGTAGCAGCCAGCTGCTCACCCTGTGGCAGGGGGGAGATCTGGCAGTTGCCAGGAGCACTGTGCACTGTATCGCGTGCCCCAGCTGCCCAGAATGGGCTAAGGCTACCCAAGGCGTGGTAGCCTGCCCAGGGTGTCTCAGGTGGCTGCACTCTCCAAAGTCATCTGACTTGTAAACTTTGTAGGAAGATCATTCTGTTTTCATTGTCTCCATGTTCAGTGCTCTATGAAATAACTCCTTTTCCCTCTTGAGAAATGTGAGCTGTGGTTACTATGTAGGACAATCAGTGATTAGGATTAATTCCTGCAGAGTGCAGAGTCATCGAGCCACAAACCTGCAGGGTATGAGGACTTGCATTGTAGCCTCAAGACTAGAGTCTTCGGTTCCTCACAAACTTTAGCTCTTAGGCTCTGATCTGAAAGCCTCCAGTTGATTTCACTGGTTTGGGATCATGCTCTCACTGTGGTACAATGGTGAATTTACAAGCTCTTGTCCCAGATACATAATGCCATTAAAGGGATATTGTCGGCAACAATTGTTTTTTAAATAGACTAATTTTAAAACAATTTCAGTTGCTAATTGAAGATCCCTCAAATATTATTGGCTGAATTTTTTTTTAAATCCCTTTAATATGTTAAAGGTTGTTGTTTTTTTTACTTATGTTTATATGGAAAAGCAACCAGTTACCAGCAAGACTTTTCCACGCTGTTTAAATAAGTCAATCGGCAAGCTCCACTCTAGGGTCTCTCCACCAAACCCCCGCAAAATGAAAACATACATTAGCCCTCAAGCCTCTCCCCCCCCACCCCCCCGCCCGCTAAGTCACATTTTCTCTCCCCCTCACTTGGTTCCCATTTTGTGTTTCAGCAAGAGCGTGTGGCTGGTTTAGGATCCCTGTGAACAAAAGGTTGAAGACTGCTGCTTTGGACGGTGGGGTCTCCTTCTGGGTTTGGGGTGATTTGGAAATCTGCATTTATTGCTTGCAGGCTTCCTTAAGCACATGCACATCACCTCAGAGACACTGTGCAGCTTTGATACAGACTTTATTAAGCTTGCATGCCAGCGGTGGTATCAAAAGATGCACAACGTTTCCGTGCAGTTGGGGAAACTTGCATCTTGAGCACAGACCCATTGCAATGGGGAGAATGGAGTGATCACGGGCCCCTGGTCTTGTGTTTTGCTACGCTCTGTAAAAAAAAAAGTGATACTTGGACTCGGAGTAGGGACTTGGAGCTTTGTGTCAGATGCAAAAACTCATTGGATATTTAGATATTGGGTGTGGGTGGGTGTGGAGGCACTTGAAGCCAGCAATTACCAAGTCAGACGGATGATAATAAATCTGGAGTTTCTAGGTTATGAGGCCTTGGAGTTATGACAAATCAGAAAACGTTAGAAAAGTGTTTGAGGCAAATTGCCTCCTTGAATTTTCCTGTTTTCCAGATGTTGAAGCAATGTGTTGTGCCTGGAAGAAACTGTTTTAAGTGACAGTTGGAGGGTGGGGCTCCATAAATGCCCCACCACTGGAGACAGACTGTGTGGAGGACACTTCCATTCATTTTTCTCTGTTATGTGTGCCTCCTTCCCAGATACAGCTTGCTGAAGGCTGGAATAACTAGGCATGTTGCCTCTCTGTATGTTTCTAATATAAATTGCAGATATCTCCTGGGTTCCGCTGGCAGTAGCTTAAAGAGATCAACCTAAATTTTCTTGCGTAATTTGTTTCACAATTTAAAACAAAAATTCTCCTCTGCCTTGATTATAGCCAGGGCTGTAAATATCTGCTCATCTCTGGCAAGTATATTTCTTGAGCTGGCCAGTACATTTTTACAGTCCTGGCCCATCCTTGGCCTCACTGAAAGTCCCAGCCTTGTGAACAGACTTTTTTTGCCTGACTTGTGAATTATTTATATAACTTTTGCATTCCTGATTATAACCCATGTGCACCAAACTGTTTTAGTTTGGGACTCTGTTCGGCATAGAACAGTTTAAAAATTAGGCTTTGTAGCAAAACGCTGATTTCCTGATAGCTCATAATTAGGGCTACAAATTTGTCATGGAAATTTTCTTAAAAAGCCGTGGAAAACTCATGGGTATTTAAAAAAACCCAAAAAAACCAACAACCCTTTTATTCAATATTGTATTTTGTAACACCCCTCCCCTTAGACTGTAAACCCAGGGATTAGACTGTAACCCTCCCAGCACAGATTGTAAACCCCCCCGCCCCCCAGCACAGACTAGAAGAAGGAGGAAAACACCCCTCACCCCTTAGATTGTAAACCCAGGGATCGTAAAGCCCTTTGAAAGCCCCAGGCTTAGATTGTAAGCCCAAGCAGGGGATAAAGGCAGGGGAAATGCTGCCATCTCCTCCTGGGTGCCTCTTGAAGCTCTGACAGTGGTAACGTTCTCTGCCTCTGATCCCGCCACCACACCACACCGCGCCGCCACTTGACCACGCCCAAATCTCCGCCCTCCACAAGAAACAACACTGAGGAGGAGTTTGAAGCTCCAAGGAGAGGCCGTGGCTTTACCTGGTGGTGCCCATAGTGCTGTTCTCACCGGCATCTTGCCATGCCGCCACGTCTCCACAGCCAGGGAGGGGTTTGGAACTCCAGGGAGACACCGTGGCTCCTCTTAGCACCATTGAGCGTGCTCTTCTCACCAGCTTCTTGCCGGCTCTGCTCTTCAGTTTGGGGGAAATCTCGAAAAACTTGAGGAAGTCATGGGAAGATCTCAGAAGTCATGGAGGGAGGCAAAAGTCACTAAAAACGTGACTTTTGTTACCACCGTGACAAATTCTTAGCCCTACTCAAATATGTGATTATACAAGACCAGCACTTTATAGCAGGGATGGCCAAGAGAGAGAGCATAATCTTCTGGTGGATCACAAGCTAGTCTCCAGTCGATCACAGTGTGGGGAGGTGGACCAGCTCCTTAGAGATCCCCTCTGGAGAGGGAGCAGGGACTGGCTCTCTATGAAGAAGAGGGGCTCGGAGATTTCCTTCAGTGCAGCAGGGAAGGCTCTCTTAAAGGAGAGTGCGCCTCTCCACTCCTGAGACCAGTTGCTGAGGTGCCATAGAGCTGGGGAGCCAGTGAGGTGTCCTGGCCTGGCGTGTCGGCTCCTGTGGCAGGGGTCCTGGTAGGTCATCTGAAGCTGATGCGTGGATCCAGTGGATTCCATGCATCTGGCCATCCCTGCTTTACAGTGTCAAACAAACTCAGACCTGACACTCCTATGCACACCTCTAACTTAAAGCACATGAGTAGTCCAGTTAATTTCCATGACCTACTTGAAGTGAAACGTATTTGCAAGATCAGGGCCTTTTTTTTTTTTACATCAAAAGGAACCCGTGTTGTATTTTTCTCTTTCCATTTCCTGCAAATGAGGGGATTGTCCATATCTAAGATCTTTGTTTTTGATCATTCATCCACGTGAATATTTCCACTTCCTGTTTTGTTTATGCGCTCATGCTGCTACTCTCATCGAGATAGGAACAATAAATGACTTTTTCTGCATAGATTGGCTGTATGGGTGTAAACAGAAAGCTGCAGGATGCACCCCAGTATCTACCCACTTGCAGCCCCACATGGGTCTGGTTTAGATGGACCTGGTGGCTGCCCCGGCCTGTGGCCTGTCTGTGCTGCGCCCCCTGCCCCGACACCATAGAGTTGTGGGCAGATTGCCTGCCACTCTAGGCTGGCAGCCGCAACTCTGGTGTTGCCCAGGGTAGCAAATTTTAAAACCCACATACTTTTTTTAAAAAAAGTCTTGTCTTTAGGACCCAGGCTAGTGATGGTTGGCTTGTTTTTTGTTTGTTTTTTAAAGTTAAAAAACCCCAAACCTTTGAGGTTGGCACTCCTTTAGCTGTATCCTGACAGATAAAATCTCCTCTGTAGATCTGTTCAAAGCGGTTTACATGGGTGAAAGCTTGCCATGCTGCTTAAAACATTGGAAGGACTTGCCGATACAGTGGTGTGGCTGGAATTTTTGACCTGTGGTTGATCTACCAGGCAAGATTCAGTTTACCTGAAGAAGTTAGAAGTTAACAAAAATAAAAACCCTTTCCAAGAGCTCCAGAGAAATTGGAGCCTGCTTCTGTTTAGGCAAAGTTCTCTTTGATTGAAACCCTGAATAAGTATTACAGGATTGAGTCCTCTCTTGCGGGAGACATTTTTTATTTATTTTTTTAAACTCCCTTACTGCCTGGATATTAGTTCTATTGTAAAATGACTAATTGAGTATAAGACCCACTGCATAAATCCTTGACCTTTTGCAATTTGTCTTTTGTCTGGGGTATGGCACTGAGACTGCGCTTGTAGCCTTGGTCATAAGAACATAAGGAGTGCCATACTGGGTCAGACCAATGGTCCATCTAGCCCAGCATCCTGTCTCTGACTGGCCAATCACGGTGGCTTGGGACTGGAGTAGCACCCAACAGGTCACAACGGGGGATCCATTCCCTGTTGTTTCCCCCCAGCTCCCGTCATGTTCCCTGATCCTGTCTGGCTAATAGCTGCTAATGGACCTATCTTCCAGAAACTTGTCCAAACCTCTTTTAA